>CM035440.1:126080525-126123025 GCA_020310875.1 Ceratopteris richardii | reverse complement strand
CTCTTTTGTGTATGGAACCTCCTATCACATAATATGGAGCATTTATATTTCTCCTAGGTGTCCTATGTAGGGGTAACATGTTTTTTTCCACCATACTCCTTTGTTTGTTCATATTCCTACTGCGTAACATAGCCCCTAAATGTCCCTTCCAAGGAGCATTTAGTTGGCTCACTACTCTCATAGCCCTCTTTCATCTAGTTCTTTTTGCTATATTGAAAGGCAAGCCACCCAAAATAAATTTCCTATTTCTTTTATGGTTTCTTCCATAGTTTGTTTTTGCACGACAATTTTCATTCTACCCTTAGCAAATATTTTTGTTTTTGGGATCTTATGCACTAAAATGAATGATGCACTAAAGTTTACATTATTAGTACAAGTTCTTTTAGGTGGTCCTGTAAAGGGCTCTTGTATGTGACTATGTGCAATGAATCATGGCAGTAGTGAGAACTATTACTCTCTCGTGCAATGCTCAAAGGCTGAGGACTCTCTCTATGCTCATGGTGGAAAGACTCTCAATGCTCAGCAGTGAGCACTATAGTCTATGACTCTCTCCTCTCAATCCTCAAGGGCTCTCTCCAGATAGTCTATGACTCTCTCCTCTCAATCCTCAAGGGCTCTCTCCATGCTCATGGCTGAAAGACAGCACACAAATAATAAAAATAATCTCAAAATCATCTAACAGACATGCGGACTGTTTGGCACTCATGATCTGAAATTGTAAAAAGAAAGTTGATAAAAATTGTGGCTGCGATTTAAATCATGCATGATCTAAACGACTTTATTTATGATTTAAAAAAAACACAATTTGTTTTTTCCCTATGTTTGGAGAGGTTCTACGTGAACAATTATTGGCAGCTGCATCATAAAGAGAGAAAACACATGCTATATAGAGAACATTTTTTCCAGGACAATTCTTCTTTAAGGTAATGCATGCCATCATGTCTACGAGTTTCATCCATCCTGTACTTGTGTGGGCAGTTTCTAGGCAGATGACTCAGGTTAGTTATGATCATAAGTAATTTCATTTGTACCTTGTTTCTCTTCTTTGTGGTAGTTTCCTTTTACTGAGCACAGTTTTGAGGACTGAAAAAAGTTCAATTTTTAAGCAGGAAGTAAGAATATTTGAAAATAATACGGTTCTACTTCAATCATGGATCTTATGAAAGCTAACTTGTTTCTCTTTTTTTTTTTTTTATTGGATGACAGAAATCAGATCAGCTTCTGAAGACCTTGCAACGGCTTCGAGAAGAAACGAGGACTGTCGCTGCCAGTCTGAATCACCTATGCTCTGGTTGTGGTTCTTGACGATGCTATCAACATATTATCAGGAAAGTAAACACAATGCGACCTTTAGACAAACTTCTGAATTTCAAGACTGGAATATACATTGCAAGCAACGCAGCTGTCGCCTGTAACATACTGTATCCTGCGAGTATATAGAAGCTTGTGCTGCAGCGTTTTCTTTTCCCCGCCATTTTTCTCTCAAAATTAGGCATCACATTGTGGGCTTCGTATGTGAAGTCTCTATGTATAGTACTCCTGTAATATTAGCTGAACATGTGTAAAGGGAGCAAACAAGCCAATTCTTTAAGTACATTATATACGCCGAGTGGTTTTGTTCAAAAGATGTTCACATCATATAAATGCTCATAATCATTATGTTGGTAAATCATATGATGCTTATATTTCTCAAGGCTTATAAGTATTTCTGGTTCCCTTCTAAAGATTAACCCAAAAGTCTTTCTGCGTACAGAACTTGATCTTTATATCATAAAAATTTTGCTGTCAGGCTGGTTTATGCTCTATAGAGCATTTGTGATGATTGAACTTTGCTTCTTGCTGATTATCTTTTCATGGGCTGAAATCTCTTGCACTAAGCCTCTCCAGCGGTTGATCAGCGGTATTCCCCTTTCTCCCAAATGAAAACTTTTTGTTCATTGAGTCTTTCTATTATTTTCTGGGCGAAGTAACCATGTCATACATCAGTGTGTTGAAATGATAATCTCCTTGATAATCATCACTGGCTGTACACTCTCTTCACAGATCGACTGTATATATGATTATGTCATTTCCTAGGGATGATTGTATTTATTTTGAAGAAATCTGTTTTCATGAATGAGCAGCTAGGTGACTTTTAGAGATTGTCCTAAAGTCTCACCGTATGTTTGTCCTAAAGTCTCACCATATGTTGTGCAGGTGCATGAGAAAAATGAGTTGTCCTTTGTGAGGTTGATGAGTGTGAACGGTCGGAAGTAATTATATACAACTTAGAAGGAAGTTTATTTTAGTTGAAAACAAAGAAAATGGACAACTTAATTCCACAAGTCACGCTGATACAATATAGTTGATCTTTGACAATATCACATGCCTATGCTTCTAATTCTTCTTCATTTTTGGAGGTTTTCAGGACGGATGGAAAAGGCTGACCATTGAAAATAAAAAGCACAAACATTCTATCATCCCTTAAAACCATGATGAAGAATCTCAAATCAATACCATTATTTTTTATAAAATCACATTCAAACCCCTTAGAAAAGAAGGGAAACATTGCATAGACAATATGTCTTGTCATACTATGCCATAATGAAGTAGATCGCACTGGGGACTATTACAATCACAATGCCATACCATGAAGAACATACAAAGTCATTGAGCCAATACATTCCATCAAGAGAAACATGTCCTTGATTTTACATGTGTTTCTCAATTAGCTTTGATGTGAGCATTTTTCCTATGCATGGGGATTTTACTCTAGTGTTGGCTAGAGGTTTTTTCCACATGTTATCATATATATGATACTTTCATATGTGATGTTACTTTGTACTTAAGAATATTACTCAACTCTTACTTTAGTTTTGTTCATAGTCAATAGAGTTATTTTAATCATCCATCTTCGTCACGTCTTATTATATTTTATTTGGTTGCAAAAGGGAATGCAAATATGTATGCATTTGATGAGGTTGTGTCTCTTCTTTTGGAAGAGAAGCAATCTAGAGTGAATAGGAGTGGTTTGATTGAGAGAGCACACACACTTTCTATCTCATAACAAGGGAAAAGCAAGTATGATTCAACTTTGGATTCATAAAAACCAAAGTCTCAACCTTCTTCTTCCACTCATTCCTCTAATGATGCTCATTTGCAAAAGAAGAGATACAAATATTGTCGCAAGGTTGGTTATATTATTGATGAGTGTAGAAAGCTTGCTAAGTGCAACAAAAAGAAAGAATTCGGCATGTCTATTGCTGAAAGTTCTTCAGATACAAAGAATGATGAAGCAAATATGGCTCAAGATTTTTGGGTATCTATTGTTACATGTCATTAGGATGCATCATTGCATTTTAAATGTATGGTTGTGAGTGAAGTTGATTTGGATTGGTTTCTTGATAGTTGTGCTTCAAAGCACATAATTTCATGCAAAAGGTTTTCGACATCTTTGAAAGATGCACCCAAAGGAGGACATGTGGTGTGTGCAAAATGCCTCTTATCCTATCATTGGGGTAAGAGAAGTTGAGCTTATGATTGCAAATCAAGGTTTGATTCTCTTGAAAACTGTATTGTATGTACCTGGTATCAAGAACTTAATTTTAGTTCCTTTGATTGCCAAAGCTGGACTTCATGTATATGTACACTTTGTTGATGATAAGTATATGGTTCATGATTTCAATAATGGTGTCACTCGTGATGTTTGGTACATTATGCAATGGTTTGTATCAGTTGGATACATACAAGAGGGTTGTCCAAATGCCTTGGTTTCTCATACTTTCTTCATGGTTGAAGTGGATCTTTGGCATACTCATTTTGGTCACTTGAAGTTCAATAGTTTGCTTTACTTGCAAAAAGAAATACATGCTTATTGGTTTGCCAATACTTGAGTCCATTGAAAAGCATGCATGTGAAGGTTGCATTCTTTGAAAAATGCATCGTGCTTCTTTTCCGAAAGGTAGTCATACACAAACTACAAGAAAATTGCAGTTTGTTCATAGTGATGTATGTGATCCTGTAAAGACTCCATCTTTTGAGAAGCATATATATTTTATTACTTTCATTGATGATGCTACTTGCCATACATGGGGAAACTTTTGCACCTACTTCACGCATGACTACCATTCATACTATGGTTGTTTAGCTACCCAACGAGATTGGAAAGTACATCAATTGAATATAAAAACGGCTTTCTTGAATGGTGGTTTGCAAGAAGAGGTTTATGTGAAGCAACCTCCTGGATTTGCCATGAAAGGGCAAGAGCATATGGTTTGTCGCTTGCATAAAGCCTCGTATGGTCTCAAGCAAGCTCCACGTGCATGGTATGACAAAATTCATAAGCACTTTATTGCTCTTGGCTTCACATGTAGTTCCATTGAAAGCATACTCTATGTACACAAAGATGGAGTAGATATTACAACGCTTGTTCTTTATGTTGATGACATACTCTTGAATGGTTCATGTGATGCAAAACTTGACATCCTTATAGCTGATTTGCAACATGCTTTTGATGTCACTTATCTTGGTCTTTTGAGCTACTATCTTGGCATCTAGTTTATATCCATTGAGAGGGGAATTGTTATGCATCAAGCAAAGTATATTGAAAAAATACTTTAGTGTTTTGACTTTGAGGATTACAAGCTTGTTTCGGCACGAGTTGACATAGGTTTTAGGTTCTTAGTTGAGGATTCCAATGATCCATTTGAAACTTCTCTTTATCAGCAAGTTATGGGATGTCTTATATATGCATGCAACACAAGGCCGGATATACAATATGGATTTTCCCAATCGAGTCGATTCATGCATAGCCCTGACACCAAACATTGGCAAGCAGTGAAACGTGTGATTAGATATCTCAAAGGCACTTTGAGTTTAGAAATCCAAGGGCCGTGGATGCTCAAATATCTACATATATTATTTTATTTCATAATACCACTAGTGGTTTCATGTGGCCCTTTAATCTTTTAGATTAAACATTTTAATCCCTAAAAAATAGGAATCCTTACAAGAGCCAAAGGGAGCTCATTTTTCCCCTAATGCATTCTTCCAAAGCTATGTTAGGAAGATCAATTTTATGTTAACAATATCAAAACATTTAAATTTATGGCAGATCATCAAAGGGAGATGTATGAATTCTCAACATTTTGGGACTGAACTTTGAAATGATTGGGAGCAATGAACAAGTGCAAAGCTCAAGGGGATCTTCATAATAACTAGGAGCATGATGCATCTAGTCTATCTCAAAGCTCAAATCTATAGATGTGAATTAAACATTATTTTTCCTTCAAAAGAAGTCCAATTAGATTCCTCTCTCAAGTACTAATATGGTAGGGCATCTTTAGGATTTGGCTATAATGGTGTCAGTATGGAAGCTTTGGAAAGGTTGTACTCAACATTTATGAAAGTTAGAGTTGTTCAAATCAAGAATGAGTTCAATACCATAAAAAATCATATTGATTTCAATAGCCTAAAAAAGCCTTGGTAGTGGTAGTAATGACTAAATTCTCATTGTAAACAAAATATTAGATGCATTGGGCTCAATAAGCAGACATATGGAAGATGATGAGCTTATTTCATATGCATTAAATGATCTGAAAGATGATGTTAGATGGGAACTTTTATTAAATTTTTGTATTTGAGAGATAGCCTACAATAATTGGAAAATTTGGTGAGCCGTATGGTCACTAAAGACATAACTTTAGATGGAGGGCAACCCAAGGGGACTTTACACCCAAGTTTTCTATGCAAGGAATTCAAGAGGATCATATAGAAGAGGTGATGAAGGTAGTGGTAGAGGAGAAAATGGACAAAAATAAAGAGTCAAGGTAAGGCATATCAAATGGATTCTCAAGATTAAGGGAAAGAGGAAATACTAGAGGAAAATGTGGTAGAGGTTGTAAAAAAAGAAGCATGAGCAAAGATGTTTGCTACTTATGGCAAGCTAGGGCAATATGCAAGGGATTATTGGAAAGGAAAAAATCAAAGTGGAGATAAGAGGAACAAGTATCCAAATGAAGGGTATGCGAACCAAGGTAATTGTTCAAATGCATCATCTAATTTGCGCCATGATATTCTTTTTCATAAACTTGAAGGTAGAAGCATGCATAATGCTTGGTATGTTTACAACAGATTAAGAAATCATATGAGCTACATGAGATAATTGTTTAAAAATTTGCATGTCCCAACAAAAAAGGGACATGTAGAAACAGGTGATGACACATCCCATGATATTACACATAGTGGATGTGATTCTTGAAGGAATCAAAGGCTAACTGTTTTAATGATGTTTTACATGTTCTCAATATAATTAAGAATTTACTATATCCTAGTTAAATGGTAGATAAAGGCTACTAAAAAAGGTTGTAAAAAGAAGGATTCCATGTTGGAGACCCTAAGAATGGTTGCAAGATGGTTGAAAAGGGAAGTGAAGAAGGTAGAATACTCGCAATGAAGGTAAAATCCAAATACAGTAGAATATTCTTATATGGAAACAATTTTTGAGGCAAAGAATTCAAAACTAGATTTTCTAAAGCCAAGGGATTCAATGCTCGAGTTTGTAGAGGTAAATTATTCACTACTAGAGTTTGAGGGTGGACAAGGCTTCGAACCTAGGTTTCCAAAGAGGTAAACGATTTAATATTAAGAAAACATCAACATATAGAAGTGGAAGTGGAAGTTATGTAAGAGTATTTGCTATGTAAGTGATAGCTATTTGTCCACTCACAAAATTCAAAATTACAACTATCCTCTATTATTATGAGCTTTTAGAATTGGTGATGGAGAGTGACTCAAAACCACAACCTACCTTTAGCCCATTAAAAGAGTACAACGATTCATCTAGATGCAAAGCCTCTAGTATCTTGGAGATTATGAAATCAAAATTCACTTTATGACTTATTCATAAGTTCTTTTTATGATTATTTGACCTTTATTTATCATATAATTGGGGTATTAGAGGCTTGCAATATATAGAAGGTCAATAGGAAATACAAATCCATATTTGGATTGGAATGAGGCATTCATCACTTGAATCAAGAATCTAAAAAATCAAATAGCTAGTGTGGGGATATAAAAGTCTATAGAGGAGCTAGTTTGAAGGTGCCTCCAACTTCTTCCACAAAGTATGATGGATTGATAATTTGTTTTAGCACGGAGGTGATACCAAAGCATTAGATTTTGAGGAAGTATATGCACTATTATTGGAAGAAGAGTTTCAACTTCGAGCACAAGATAAGTAGGAATGGAGATGTCATAGTTATACTCTCTACAAGTGCAATAGGGAGAGGTATTTTTTCAACCAAAGGTGATGATAACAAGGAGAGAAAGATCACAAAAAAAAAATCAAGGGCAATGATTTGTTTCTATTGCAAAAAAAAGCGCACACAATTACAAATTGTTGTGTAAGAAGAGTAGATGAAGAGAATGGTACTCTTAAAGGTAAAGGAAAAATGAAAAAAAAAATATTTGAAGCTGAGATAGAATTGTTCATAAGTACCATTGAGGAAATATGTCCTTAGCACAAGATAAATTGATTGTTGATTTATCGATATGGAATAGTGGTACATCTTGTCACATGAACAAAAAAAAGGTTCTATGTAGTTCTATTCATCCTTGGCAAGAAATCCATCATAGTGGTAGGGATATATATTATATTGTTAGCCCTCAAGGAATCCCATGTTATCTTTATATATTTGTAAAGCATTTTGAAACGACATAATGTATCAAAAAGGCACTACGAACTGATGTAATAATTTTATTACTAATGAGAAGAGATATAGTAGTGTGTGTAGGGATCTGGCCATAATACATTGTTATACTATGTTTTGTCAATTCTAGTGAACTATTTTGGTATCTCCTTGAAGTACTAACTTTGTACTTGAACTCATTAATTTGTTAGTTCAGTGAAAATATTTAACAATCCATAAGTAGTGGAGTGCAATATAATTTATAATCTTGCTTTTTGATTTCAAAGTGATAATCTGTGTATTGAAACATTTAAGTATGTAGTATGCACAATGCAAAGTTATGCCGTATGTGGAGTATTCAAGTATATTTGGCGACCATGTAAGTTTATGGTTAACCGAAGCGTAAAGAAAGGAAAACCTAAGGATAAGCATCATAGATTAAACCATTCTAGCCAAGAACCTAGTCACCTATTAGAAAGGTTGATCTATCGGTGGAATTATAATCCCTTAGTACAAGATACTATGTACACATTTGTTTGGTTGATAAAGCGATTGAAGACTAACATTAGAAATTCCACCGGGGATGGGTTTAGGGAGTGGATATGGGGATTTATTCAATGGGCTGGTTGTGGGGATTTGTTATGGGGAGTGCTTTTGCTGAGAGAAACTTGCAAAGCAATTGGTTTATTTCTTGTTTGATTGCACATGTCAGTGTTGCATTCTAGCAACAAATACCCAAAGTACTGAGAGGATAAATGACCAGTATCCATTCATAGGCGATTTGGAGCATCCACCAACTTGCCAAAAGGAGTGATAAATTCAAGAATTATCTATGAGATTGCTAATGAAGAGAAGGCATTTGTAGTGAAAACACTTGCAAATTCAAATCATGTATTGAAAACCACCAAAGCACCACAGACAACCATTGTAACATTAAATATGAAATCATATCAATCCTATAAAATTTTAAAGGTGTATTTTCATGTTCATACAAAGTACTATCAAGAATTCTTGAAGAAATGAGGCTTCATCAGATTCATCTCATTGAAGATGCAATTATAGTGCAAAGTACACCACACCGACTTGATTCCAAATATGCAGAAGAGGTACGTGTGGAGATCACAAAGATAGAAGGATCTTGGATCATCAAAACTATAGATCACTCAAGGTGGCTCTCATCGATACTAATGGTGTGAAAAAATAGTAGTAAGATACAACTTTGTATTGACTTGAGAGGGTTAAACAAAGAAACCATATGGGTCGAGTTTCCTCAATCTTTTATAAAATAAATATTAGAAGAAATCATAGATCACACCTTGTACAACTTTCAAGATGGGTTTAATGGGTACAATAAAATAGTTAGTCATCCTCAAAATCAATATAAGGGGCTAAGAATCCGGTCTATCATGCAAACACCAAGCACATTGAGTTGAGGTATCATTTCATTAGGTACTGCTTAGCCATTGAGCGCATTATTCTTGAAAAGGTTCATACTCAAGATAATGTTGGAGATTCATTGATTAAAGTTGTACCACATGATAAATTTCGATACTTTTGTCACTTGATGGGGTTTACTTGATCCCTTATCTTGCATAGTTAATTGTAAATTGTGTAATATGCCCAACATGTGGAACATATAGTTTGTCTACTTACACTCAGATATTCTTTATGGTATTTTTCCTCCCTAGTCACTTTGGTCATAATGGCCTTTACTGGGAGATTTTTATTGTTAGTATCCATGTAAAAGGTCAAATGCCTATCAAATTTTTTTTATATGTTTTATAATAACACATGTACTAGCTTGGTCAACCATAGACTCAAGGTTTGACTGCATTTGTAAAACCTAAGAACTATGAGACGTACTCTTATGTGCTGTGTAGCAAAGCAACATCTATGCAAAGCAACATGCTCTTATTTAGAGCTCAATTTCTATTACAAAGGCATCGTTGTGAAGCTCTCTCAGAGAAGAATACATTGAGGGATGCATGACCATTGCACCATTTCAAATTAATAGCTTCATGGTTGATGATTCTCAAGGAAGTAAGAGAACAAGTTAGATAGACATTTGCATGGGCACAAGAAAGAAGAAATTAAATTCATGATGCTCACATACAGCCCAAGAGGATTGGGGAAGAGTTTCTTGTCATACTCCATCAGATTCCACCTCATATGGGAAATTTGGCTCCAGAGTGGGCATGACATTACAAGGTACTTGTGGTGCTTCCTCAAGGTGTGACAAAGCTATCCACACTTCAAGGTGAAGAGCCACCCTTGGTAAATGTATCCAAGATAAAGGAATATGACACCTGATTCATCCATCTCATTGAGATCCTTGTATATAATTTTCTTTTTGTTTAGTGTTTTTTAGTATTTCATTTTGTTTCCAATAAAGAGCTACTCAACACATGTTAAAAAATGTATTCTCTCCCTCCATTAGAGTTTATTCTTTTTAGGGTTTTCTTGGTTGATTCTCCACAAGAGGTAGATATTTCATGCTCACTTTCAGTCATATTTTGATGCAAATGTTCAACCATATGTAGCTGGAAATTTCCAGCAGTTTTGATAATTTTTGACTAAAATTTTTCAGCCATGTTTGGCTGGAAATTCTTTGCATTTTCAATCCTATTTGGCTGGAATTTTTCAGCATTTTGAGCCTCAATTGGCTGTTCTACATGGCCATAGTCAAGTACACCATTTTGGAACAAAGGCATGAGTGTATCGAACACATATAGTGAACTAACTACTGGCTGTTTTTTGCATTCGAGTAGAGGCAAAACTGAATTTTCAGCAAATACCACATCTCGACTCACAATAATTGTGTTCGTCAATGGATGGTACAAACGATATCCCTTACTTTCAGCACTATAACAAAAAAATATGCATCTCTTTGGCTTGTCATCAAGTTTGCGACGCTGTTGTGATGGCACAAGAGCATATGCCAAACAACCAAACACATGCATATGACTAACCATAGGCTTATGACCATTCCAAGCCTCATAAGGAGTGATGACTCTCAATGCTTTTGTAGGGCAGCGATTCAACACATAAATTGCACACATGACCGCTTCCATCCAAAACTTATCAGGAAGATGCTTTCCTTTAACCATACATCGTGCCATTTCAAGTAGAGTTCTATTTTTACCTTCACCAACACCATTTTTTTGAGGTGTATATGGCATCATACATTTTTGTGAAATACCTCTTTCACGAAGAAAAGCATTAAACTCATGTGACATGTATTCACCACCATGATACGTGCGTAGATTCAGAAAATTTTGTGAAGAAAAATTTTCAGCCATAGCTAAAAATGCTTTGAAGCAAGAAAATACCTCATTCTTTGCTTTCATAGGATACAACACCCATGTATGGTGAGTAGCATCATCAATGAAGGTCACAAAATATACATGCTTCCCAAAAGATGGAGTCTTGACAGGACCACATACATCACTATGAACAAGCTGCAATTTTCTTGTAGTGTGTGTATGACTATCTTTTGGAAAAGAAGCACAATGCATTTTTCCAAGAATGCAACCTTCACATGCATGCTTTTCAATGGACTCAAGTGTAGGCAAGCCAATAACCATGTCCTTCTTTTGCAAGTAAAGCAAACTATTGAAGTTCAAGTGACCAACATGAGCATGCCAAAGCTCCATTTCAGCCATGGAAGAAGTATGAGCAACTAAGGCATTCAAGGAAGCCCTCTTGTATGTATCCATGTGATACAAACCATTACATAATGTACCAGACATCACGATAACATCACCATTGCTGAAATCATGAACCATACACTTATTATCAACAAAATGTACATGAAGTCCAGCTTTGGCAATCAATGGAACTGAAATTAAGTTCTTCTTGATACCGGGCACATACAATGCATTTTTCAAGAGAATCACACCTCCATTTGCAACCATAAGCTCAATTTCTCCGACTCTTATCATAGGATAAGAGACATTGTTTGCACACATCACATGTCCTCCTTTGGGTGCATCTTTCAAAGAGGCAAAAAATCTTTTGCGTGATGTTATGTGGTTTGAAGCACCACTATCAAAGAACCAATCCGAATCATCCTCACTCACAACCATACATTTAGAATGCAAAGAACCATCATAATGACATGTAACAACACATGCCCAAAAATCTTGAGCCATGTTAGCTTCATCATTCTTTACATTTGTTGAATTTTCAGCAATAGACATGCCGGATTCTTTCTTCTTTTCATTGCATTTAGCAAGCTTTCTACACTCATCAAGAGTATGATCAGCCTCCCGGCAATATTTGCATCTCTTCTTCTTTTGCAAATCACTATCATTAGAGGAATGAGTGGAAGAGGAAGCTCGAGGCTTTGGTTTTGATGAACCCAAAGCTGAACCATACTTGCTTTTCCCCTTTTGTGAGATAGCAAGTGCTTGCGTTCACTCAATCAAACACATCGAATAGTTGGTTCCATCAAGCTTATCTTCAGCTTGAAGCATGCCAAACAAGTCATTGCTGCCCGCCATTTCACTAAGGAACAAGAAAGTGACAAAATCTTCACTTCGACAAACTGTCACTTGGATGGTGATTTTGACTACACGAATGGCTTTGAAATGGGGGTAAAACTCCAGCGCACCTGGTGGAAATATTTCTTGGCTGTTGAAATTCACTCTTCTATGTTGCGAAGTCAATTTGCACTGTCAAAAGTGAACGTGCACTGCGATACGAAAAACCGAAACTTGAGAAGGAGCTGAGCCTGCTCTGATACCACTATCGGGTGTGTGTAGAAGTGCAAGCAAGAGACACACGAGAAGCACACACAAGGAGCACAAACACAGCAAGACATATAGAGAAGATGATGGTTGGAATAGCTCTTTCTATTGACGATGAATTGAATTGAAGTAACAGCTGAATAATATCAAAGTACAAAGTACCACCACATATGAGAGTATCAAGTATGTGGTAACATGGGGAAAAAACCTCTAGCTAGCACTAGAGTAAAAAGTGCCCATGTATAGGGAAAAGGTTCACATCAAAGCTACTCAAGGAACACATAAGTGTAACAAACCCCCCTAGAGCGAATGATGTGAACACATACACAGAGTGATAGATCAGCCCCCACAAGGTAATAAACCTAAAGCTTTGCGAAAAGCTTCAAACTTTTCCCATGGAAGAGCTTTGGTGAATATGTCTACCACATTATCTTGTGTATGCACATATACCAAATCAATATCTCTTGCATGAAGGCACTCTCTCATATAGTGATAATGCACCTCAATGTGTTTGGTCCATGCATGAAACACTGGGTTTCGTGCAACAGCCAAAGCACTCTGACTATCAATGAGAATATGCGTAGCAACATGAATCTCCATGCAAAGATCCATCAATAGGCGTCACAACCATATACACTCCACTGTGGCTGTGAAAACTGCCTTGTACTCAACTTCACAACTCGATGTTGCCACTGTAGGTTGCTTCTTACTCAACCAAGATATGCATGAGTCTCCAAGGAAAAAGCAATTACCACTAGTGGACATGCAAGTATCATAACAACCATCCCAATCACTATCTTAGAGGGTAGTCTCAAAGAAAACAAAGCTAAGATTGTAGAGTTGACATCTCAAGCCCCAACACAGACACCACCCATAGTTAATTCAGGCTTAGATATTGTAGATCCTGTTCTTGAAGTCTCAGATATGATGTTTGAAGCATACCAAGCACGAATTAAAGAAGGAACAAACACAACCAAATTAGAAAATACTTATGCTAGATTGGATTTAGAGGTTAAAAGAACAAAGTTGTGCATCAAAATGGTAGAACTCTCATGTAAAAATATTCTCAACTCTTCATCTTTTCCTTGGAACTCTAGTTGTTGCAAGCACATCTTCTCTTCTAGTTGCAAGCATATGGTAGACACTTCAGAGGTAGTGCTGGGAGCAGCCTTTGGTGGTACTTCAATAAATGCTAGACTTTGAGTGTTGAAGAATTGCTCTAGTATGTACGCTTAGTCTTTTTGACTCTTCTCCACCTCATAAGAATGTACTTTTAGACTTTTTGACTCTTTTTGATATGCTAATTATGACTCTAAATATTGCAGTTCATCTTAGAATGTTTATGCAACATTTCACTTTTCTAGGGAAACACTAGTTCACACAACCACATAAGAAATTTTGGTTTAGCTTATACTTGGCAGACACTCAAAACTTGACCATCAATCTTCCCCATTGGATCATTGACCAAATTCACATAGCTAATAAAAGATGGCCTCAAAAGACCATCTTGAATGGATGTTATGCCCTCATGCATATCATCTAAAAATGCATGGCTTATGATATTCCAATTTAGAGAGCTTTACCTTGGAACCAAATTCAATAGCTCAGAAGTAAAAAAGCATAAGCATCCCCATCAAAGAGAATGAGAGGATCAATTACATGTTCCCAACCAAGAGGCACTATTATGATGCCCTATATCTCTCTAACACTAGAACGTGTAGTATGACCCTTCACACTTCAGCTACCATGGACATATCACCACCCACACCACCTCCCCCACCCCCTCACTTCCACCTTCCTCCCATTCCCCCTCCACCCTTGTCATTAGTAGTCCCAACCCCCTTAGGCATGGCATACACCATTTCCCTCCTTGTTTCCCAAACCCATGCATTTTCAACTATAAATATAACATCCACTAATGTAGACAAAGGAAGGATATCAACTATGTACAATTCAACAAATTTGGATCCCCAAACAGTCAAGGATAGCATGCCCTAATAGCTCTTGCATGGGTGCATAAGAACTGCTTAAATGCCCTAGATTCCTTGTTTCAATCCACCTCCCTTAAGAATTTATAAGCCTTTTTATTCTCACTATATATCTAGACAAAAAGCCACATCATGTTTGAAACATTGTACTCCTAGAAAAGTTTGGAAATGAGTGTCTAAATGGACACATGACCAAAAAACCTCATTGTCTCTTAACAAATTGTACAAATCATCCACACCATCATGTAATCCCATAAGGGAGGCTCATATTCATAAACAACCTTGTAATAAACCCATACATCATGAACATTGTAACATACATCTAAATCATATAAGTTGTGCTCAATTCACGCACTATCCAATGCGTATAAGTGGTCTAGTGATGTGCATTAGGCACACTATCAAGAGTGAACTTATCAACCACAAGGGCTACACAAGAATCATGTCAATATTGGAAAGGGACTGAGGTCTCACCATACTAGTATAGATGTTTATTTTGATATTAATATGTTTTCCTTGTGCTAGGAGATCATCCTAGTCAACAACAATCTACAATGCAGACAATTGGTACGTCAACAACATGCCCTAGTCAATGACCAATTGATTACCACTCCCTACCAGTGGAAGCATACCGTCTTCTTCCCCTACCCAAACTTGCTAGCTTCCACGTGCCATTATGGATCAAAAACCCGCAAGTGGGGATTGAAAAATGGGTTCACGCAAAATCACCTTGGTTTCAAGGCCTTGTTGGAACTTTAGGAGATGCCCCCTTTATATGGGAATCAAAGCTTGAGTTTGATCACAATTGGGGAAGGTTCGAGTTATTTTCCTAGGAATTTGAGGAGTTACAAAATGCAGATGAGCTAAAAACAATTTGAGAGAGAGTTGGCCCATTCCTACTTCAGTGCCCCCCTTTCCAAAATTGAATTTTTGCGATATTATTGGCTAATTCACACACTAAAGTGAGATGAAAATAGTGATGTTTTGGGAACATTTTTGCTACGCACGTTATTCCTAGAACAACTACCCAAGAGGTTTAAATTGTCACACGAGCTTATGAGAGAAGCCCTTAACATGGTAGGCACCCATGTTTCTCCCAACAAGGAATCATTGATCCCAAAAGAAATGAAGACAAGTGAGGTTTTGAAGCTTTCTTAATTTTTTGCAATAATACCTAATCCATCCAACCCATTACGAATTTACAGGAAACATTTTGCTTTCCCTCGAGAAGATCATTCCACTGAACCTCACAAAAGTATTTGGTTTAGTTTATATCTATCACATGAGACACAAATGAAGATAGACATGCCACACTCGATTATGGATCAACTTTATGCAACCAATCAATGATGGCCATATAAGCAAGTTTTGAATGGATGTTCTATGATCACAACAATTGTGTATATGTGCTTGACTTATGACATCCCAATATAACGTGCACTTACACATGCCCAACTCCAAGTAGTGAAGGGCAGAGGCTCTTTTTCTAGTCAACCCATGAATAGAATGTGGGACAATATTCCTTACCTACAACCCAGTGAAATATTTGTAACCTTTGACCAATCCCCTATTCGTCCATAACCATCAGTTCAACACTTCACTATTAGACTCCCATGATCAACTCTTGCAGTTGGTGCTATAGTTCAGAAGCCACAACAAACACCACCAGTACATATCCCTATTGTGGACACAATCATCTTGGACCTACTATTACACTTATGTGTTCCTCGAGTAGCTTTGATGTGAACCTTTTCCCTATACATGGGCACTTTTTACTCTAGTGATGGCTAGAGGTTTTTTCCCCATGTTACCACATACTTAATACTCTCATATGTGGTGGTACTTTGTACAGAGTACTTAGGGATATTATTCAGCTCTTACTTTAGTACAGTTCATCATCAATAGAGAGAGCTATTCCAACCATCGTCTTCTCTGTGTGTCTTGCTGCCTTTGTGCTCCTTGTGTGTGCTTCTCGTGTGTCTCTCGAACTTCTACACACACCTATTGGAGCAAGTCTATGACAAGCCTAAGTATTGGCTTGAGTCTCACAAAGTCTTAGAAGAAGCTTTAAAAAGAAGACTATGTAAAGTTCACTTGTGAACTACCTCTTGTAACTTTTGAAGAGTTTACTTAATGTAAAAGTAAGAGAATCTTAAGTGGTTGAGTCCACTTGATCAAGAATGGAAAGAGGAGCCACGAATTCGTGATTTGTGGTAGGTAGAGAATCAAATCAATCATTGATTGATTGGAGAGTGATTGAGGGAAGTTAGCCTCCCAAACTCAACTATAAATAGATGGCAGTTTTAGTCGTGGTTAGAGAGACCTATGTGAAGACCTCCAAGAGCTGAGCTTTATGCCATATCAAGGTGTGATTACAAGGCACACATATGTATCAGTAAGTCATTGTATTGTACAAGCAATATACTTTCATTTTCATGATTATTTGGTTTCATCTTTCCATGTTCTTGTGAAGTGTACTACTCACTGCCATTACTCTCAGTTTTCTCAGTCAGCTTGCAGAGATGTTTTCTCTGAGCTTGGTGCATCATTTTTAGTGATTTAACTTGGTAAAGTTAGCTCTATAATTCTACTATATTCTCACAAATTTTCATGTCATTTGGATGTTGCAATCTTCAGTTATGTTCATTTGAAGTCAACAGGGTCTGTTCATCTTCACTTCTCTGTCAGGTACCCGACTTTTTCACTCATCTTGTCAGAGGTGTTTCTCAGTGGTTACTTATCCAAATTCAGTGATTTAAAGCTTGTTGGATTCAGCTTACTGTTTAGTATAACCATACAAATTTTCATAATCATTGGATTTCTACATTTTGAGTTATGTTGATTTTTCTGCTCACTGGTCTATTTCTATAGCAGCCCGTGAAAATCGGGATGATGTCATTACTTGTTAAAACTCATTCTCAGTGTGTGGTTCATTATTTTTTTATGAGATTACTCTTTAAAGTTAGCTCTTTAAGTTGCCTAGACTTCCCCAAGAGGAATTGAGCTAATTGCTGCTGTGCTTAGAGAATTATGTAAAACACTGGACAGGTGTATGAACCAAGAATAGCAAGTTTTCACCTCTGAGCTAACTCCAACTTATCTGTTTTGATCTATCTTTTTGAGAGTGATCTTCCAAGGTACATAGGGTGTCTAATACATCCATTGGCAAGCTAAAAGGGCCCACCATATACTCTTGGAGTTCATTTGGCTGGTGTAGATCAAGAATTTTGCAACACCTCTTCATCTTCAAGCACATACCTATCCATCTCTTCACAACACCCAACAGTGGTATCAAAGCAAGTTCATATCCTTCTCAAGTTTTGGTTTTTCACGTCGTGGTGCACGCACACTTTTAATAGTGCAAATCGACTTCGAAGCATAGAAGAGTGAATTTTAGCATCCAAGAACATTCTCACAGACAACACCACTGTTGGGTGTGTGTAGAAGTGTGAGAGACACACGAGAAGCACACACAAGGAGCACAAACCTAGCAAGACACATGGAGAAGACGATGGCTGGAATAGCTCTCTCTATTGACGATGAACTGAACTGAAGTAAGAGCTGAATAATATCCCTAAGTACAAAGTACCACCGCATATGAGAGTATCAAGTATGTGGTAACATAGGGAAAAAACCTCTAGCCAGCACTAGAGTAAAAAGTTCCCATGTATAGGGAAAAGGTTCACATCAAAGCTACTCAAGGAACACATAAGTGTAACAAACCCCCCTAGAGCGAATGATGTGGACATGTTTGGTCCGTACATGAAACACTGGGTTTCGTGCAACAACCAAAGCACTATGACTATCAGTGAGAATATGCATAGCAACATCAATCTCCATGCAAAGATCCATCAATAGGCATCTCAACCATATGCACTCCACTGTAGCTGTGAAAACTATCCGATTTGTTACACTTGTGTTTCTCGAGTAGCTTTGATGTGAACCTTTTCCCTATACATGGGCACTTTTTACTCTAGTGCTGGCTAGAGGTTTTTCCCCCATGTTACCACATACTCGATACTCTCATATGCGGTGGTACTTTGTACTTAGGGATATTATTCAGCTAAATACCAACAATGGTATCAGAGTAGGTTCAGCTCCTTCTCAAGTTTCAGTTTTTTGCATCGTGGCACGCGTGCACTTTTAACAGTGCAAATCGACTTTGGAGCATAGAAGAGTGAATTTCAATAGCCAAAAAACATTTCCATCAGGTGCGCTGGGGTTTTACCCCCATTTCGAAGCCATTCGTGTAGTCGAAATTGCCATCAGAGTGATGGTTTGTGAGCTGAAATTTCAGCATTCATTTCAGCTTTTGTCGAAGTGAAGATTTTGTCACTTTCTTGTTCCTTAGTTAAATGGCGGGCAGCAATGACTTGTTTGGCATGCTTCAAGTTGAAGATAAGCTTGATGGGACCAACTATCCGATGTGGTCTTACATGATGAAGCATGTTCTTGTTGCTAAACAACTTTGGAACATAGTGGCAGATGTAGATCGAAGACCCGCAGGTTCTTCTACTTCGCAGTCTACTGTCACAGATGGAGCTTCTTCTTCGAGTACAGTGGTTTCTCCTTCTCCACCTACACAGGATAAGCTTAGATGGGATGGAAAAGATGCTCAAGCTCATGCTTTGATTGCGCTTTCAATGAAGCATCATATAGTTCCACACATTCGGTCATGTTCTACATCAAGACATGCATGAGACACTCTTGCTTCTTTGTATGCCATGTGTAATGAAGCACGTGTACTTGAGGAAGCAACTTGAAGATGTATGTATGGCTGAAAATGAGTCGGTTAATGTGTATGTGACACGCATCAAGGACTTGAAAGAGCAATTGGCATATGAGATCATTCCGGATGCATCACTCATTTCTACATTCTTGAAAGGATTATCTAAATCTTTTCAAAGCTTTGCTACTACACTCCGTTCGTTTGCAAAAGGAAATCCTAATATGTATGCATTTGATGAGGTTATGTCTCTTCTTTTGAAAGAAGAACAATCTAGAGTAAATAGAAGTGGTTTGATTGAAGGAACGCAAGCACTTGCTATCTCACAAAAGGGTAAAAACAAGTATGGTTCAGCTTTGGGTTCATCAAAACCAAAGCCTCAAGCTCCCTCTTCCACTCATTCCTCTAATGATAGTGATTTGCAAAAGAAGACGAGATGCAAATATCGCCAGAAGGCTGGTCATACTATTGATGAGTGCAGAAAGCTTGCTAAATGCAATGAAAAGAAGAAGGAATCTTGCATGTCTATTGCTGAAAATTCAACAAATGTAAAGAATGATGAAGCTAACATGGCTCAATATTTTTGGGCATGTGTTGTTATATGTCATTATGATGGTTCTTTGCATTCTAAATGTATGGTTGTCAGTGAGGATGATTTGGATTGGTTCTTTGATAGTGGTGCTTCAAAGCACATAACATCATGCAAAAGATTTTTTGCCTCTTTGAAAGATGCACCCAAAGGAGTACATGTGGTGTGTGCAAACAATGCCTCTTATCCTATCATTGGAGTAGGAGAAGTTGAGCGTACGAATGCAAATGGAGGTGTGATTCTCTTGAAAAATGCATTGTATGTGCCCGGTATCAAGAAGAACTTAATTTCAGTTCCGTTGATTGCTAAAGCTGAACTTCATGTACATTTTGTTGATGATAAGTGTATGGTTCATGATTTCAGCAATGGTGATGTTATCGTGATGTCTGGTACATTATGTGATGGTTTGTATTGCATGACACATACAAGGGGGCTGCCTCGAATGCCTTGGTTGCTCATACTTCTTCCATGGCTGAAATGGTTCTTTGGCATGCTCGTTTTGGTCACTTGAACTTCAATAGTTTGCTTTACTTGCAAAACAAGGACATGGTTATTGGCTTGCCTACACTTGAGTCCATTGAAAAGCATGCATGTGAAGGTTGCATTCTTGGAAAAATGCATCGTGCTTCTTTTCCAAAAGATAGTCATACACACATTACAAGAAAATTGCAGCTTGTTCATAGTGATGTGTGTGGTCCGGTCAAGACTCCACCTTTTGTGAAGCATGTATATTTTGTTACCTTCATTGATGATGCTACTCGCCATACATGGGTGTATCCTATGAAAGCAAAGAATGAGGTATTTTCTTGCCTCAAAGCATTTTTAGCTATGGCTGAAAATTTTTCTTCACAAAAACTTTTGACTCTATGCACGGATCGTGGTGGTGAATACATATCACATGAGTTTATTGCTTTCTCCTTGAAATAGGTATTTCACACCAATGTACAGTGCCATATACACCTCAGCAAAATGGTGTTGCCGAGCATAAAAATAAAACTCTACTTGAAATGGCACGATGTATGGTTAAAGGAAAGCGTCTTCATAATAAGTTTTGGATGGAAGCAGTCATGTGTGCAAATTATGTGTTGAATCACTGCCCTACAAAAGCATTGAGATCCATCCCTCCTTATGAGGCTTGGAATGGCCATAAGCCTATGGTTAGTCATATGCGTGTGTTTGGTTGTTTGGCATATGCTCTTGTGCCATCACAACAACATCATAAACTTGATGACAAGGCAAACAGATGTATATTTGTTGGTTATAGTGCTGAAAGTAAGGGATATCGTTTGTACCATCCATTGACGAACACAATTATTGTGAGTCGAGATGTGGTATTTGCTGAAAATTCAAAAACAACCAATAGTTAGCTCACACGATGTGTTCGATACACTCATGTCTTTGTTCCAAACTGGTGTGGTTGACTATGGGCATGTAGACCAACCAATTGAGGCTCAAAGGGCTGAAAAATTCCAGCCAAATAGGGCTGAAAATGCAGAGAATTTCCAGCCAAACATGGTTGAAAATTTTCAGCCAAAAATTGTTAAAACTGCTGGAAATTTCCAACCACATATGGTTGAACATTTGCATCAAAATATGGCTGAAAACAAGCATGAAATTCAGCCCACGCATGATGTACATGTTGAAGATGTATTACATAATGAACGGATGTCTATCAAGAGTGCACAATCTATGCCAAAGTGGTTGAGACAAACTTTGTAGGACAACAAATTGAGTGCACCTTTACTTGGGAGAACAAGATCAAGCTCTCACCATGCATCAAGTAATTTTTTGGATTATTCTCTTATTGCTATAGCATGTAATGAAGAGCCACTTTCTTTTGAAGATACTTGTGATGATCCACAATGGATGTGCTATGCAAACAGAAATGGATTCCATACATATGAATGGTACTTGGGAGTTATGTGAATTGCCAAAAGGAAAGAATGCCATTGGTACAAAGTGTCTTTACAAGATTAAGAGAAAATTTGATGGTAGCATTGATCGCTACAAAGCTAGATTGTTTGCCAAAAGATATGCACAACAATATGGCATTGGCGATGAGGAGACTTTTGCACTTACTTCATCCATGACTACCATTCGTACTGTGGTTGCATTGGTTGCCCATCGAGGTTGGAAAGTGCATCAGTTGGACATAAAAACAACCTTCTTGAATGGTGATTTGCAAGAAGAGGTTAATGTGAAGCAACCTCCTAGATTTGCTATGAAGGGAAAGAACATATGGTTTGTCGCTTGCATAAAGCCTTGTATGTTCTCAAGCAAGCTCCACTTGCATGGTATGATAAAATCCATAAGCACTTGATTGCTCTTGGCTTCACATGTAGTCCGATTGAAAGCACACTCTATGCACAAAAAATGGGGCTGATCTTACAGTGCTTGTTATTATGTCAATGACATACTCTTGACTGGGTTATGTGATGCAAAACTTGACATTCTTATGGCTGATTTGGAACATAGTTTTGATGTCACTTATCTTGGTCTTTTGAGCTACTATCTTGGCATCCAGTTTTTATCTATTGAGGGGGGAATTGTTATGCATCAAGCAAAGTATGTTGAAAAACTACTTCAGCATTTTGACTTTGAGGATTGCAAGCCAGTTTCCACACCAGTTGAGATAGGATTCAGGTTCTGATTTGAGGATTCCAGTGATGCAGTTGACACTTCTCTTTATCATCAAGCTGTGGGATGTCTTATATATGCATGCAACACAAGGCCGGATATACAGTACGCAGTTTCCCAGTTGAGTCGATTCATGCATAGCCCTAGCACTAAGCATTGGCAATTTAGCTAGCTTCTTTGACCACTTTCACTTCACTCTTTCCCTAGCATCTTTCCATGTCTTAGTTTTCTTTCTACTAGATTCTCTTGTTTCACTTTATTCTAATTCTTTCTCTTTCTCTCCTTGGTTGGCTTGTTGCAAAGCTTGTGCTCTAGTGATTGCCTGGATTGGAACCAACCTGGGTGGACTTCCACTTGGACTCACCACAATGCCTATTATGTTGATCGGGGTAATTTCCAAAGGATCCATTGGGTTCTTATGGCACTCAGAGATGAGATGTTCATTACCACACTCAAAACAAAAACCTTGAATCGTGACATATTGAGGTTGTTCTACGGATGGGGATGGGGACATATGAAGTAATCTCATTGGCATCTAAAACATGGTCCTCTAGGAGCTTGTGCCCAAACTTGCCTCATCTAGGGTCTAGGATTGGGATTGCCATACCTGATATTAGTAACTATATTCTTGTAGTGGGGCCTCATATTGGTGATTCTTGGGGTGCTCTAATGACTTTATGTAGTAGGTAGGCACATTATCACCATGTGAAGATTCAAAGCTATTGAAATTTGGATCATTCTTTGTGTTCAAAGGGGATATTGGATCAAAGTCCTATCTTGGTTTTTTTCTAATGCTACATACTTAATTGAAACTACATTGGATCAAGGTGATGATTGCTGACCTAGTATAAGTTTTGGCCTAGCTTGTGATTGATAAGGCTATTGGTATGCTTGTTGGTTCCTAAAATAGGGTTAAACAAGCACCATGTGCTTGGTATGAAAAGATACATGCCTACTTGATTGCACATGGTTTTGAGAACAGTCAAACTAATAGCACCTTATATGTTAAGTGCGCAAATGATGTGCTTATGATTATTGTTGTCTATGTTGATGACATGCTACTCATTTAACCTAATGAGAATCATATTATTGATTTTAAGACTGATTTACATGCTTCATTCGAAACATCAGATTTGGGGCATTTGCATCATTATTTGTCCATTCAATTTATGCAAGTTGATGGTGGAATAGCTCTATGTCAAACAAAATATATTGACATATTATTGTAGCAGTTTGGCCTTGAAGATTGCAAACCTATTGCCACTCCTAGGAAACCTGTTTATGATTGAGTTTTCATGATGTTGGAGATGCACTTGATGTTGTTCTCTTTTAGTAGGCTATTGGATGCTTGATTTACTTATGCATAACTTGATCAGATATTCAATTTATTGTCTCACAGATGAGCAAGTTTATGCATTGCCCAAGTGTCAAGCATTGGTAGACAGTGAAGCACATCTTTTGCTACTTGAGTTCTACCTGACTACTTGCATTGTTTTATCCTAAGGAGGGATCACTACCACCAGATTTATATGCTTTTTGTCACTCTGATTGGCCTAGTGGCTATGACACCCCTATGTTTACTAGTGGTTTTTTCTTCATGCTTTGTAGCTCATGCATATCTTGGTTTAGCAAGAAATAGCCTACTCTGGCCACTTCTAGTTGTGAGGCTGAGTATAGGACAGCTTTCACAGTGATTGTTGAGTGTGTGTGGCTCAGAGGCCTTTTGGTTGGTTTGGGTGTTGGTCAATCTTTTGCCACTACCATCTTCACTGACAATCAGAGCACATTGGCAGTTGCAAGGGACCTTGTGTTCCATGATCACACAATGCACATTGAGGTGCACTATCATTATGTCAAGGAGAGGTTCTCTGCTAGAGAGATCACTTTGGCATATGTGCCCACATAGGATAACATCATAGATCTTTTCTGAAAGGCTTTGCCTCGGGAGAAGTTTGAAGCTTTTCATGAAGCTTTAAGCTTACTTTCCTTTTGTGGATTGATCTCTTTTCCACATAGCTTGGCTCCTTATACATGAGTTCCAGCTCCTTGTTCGCTACATCACTCCTAGGGAGGATTTGTTGATATATTTTGGTACTGTCATGTATGAACACACTTAGGACTTCCATGGAACTTTTTCCCTCTTTAGGAGGTTTTTTCCCTCGGCTTGTATATACGCCTATAACCCTAATGGTTATCTTTGTACATTCACTTGGTAATACATTCAGAATTGTGTGTCGTGCTCCAAGCTTCTTCTTCTCCTTGTGTTGTTGGCATGCTTCTGCAGACCTCAAACTCTAATAGGAGTTTGCTTGAACCTGTGGATCAAAGATGAAGTATTGTGTCTAATTCCACTCTTAGATAAATCAATGATTAATGATTCCATCATTTATTAGACTTCTCAGTGGTTTCCTTGATTCAATCATTGAAACCATGCTAGGATCGTACCCTTCAAGGTTAACGTAAAATGCCTCATACTGAGTGAACAAGTCCTCCACTTGTTCTACCCTAAATACGTCCTTAAATTTGGCCACGTGATCAAAAGGATCTCATGTGCCATCAAAATAGTTCTTCATGGTTTTTACTACCTATGAGGGTCTCAACATTCTTGAGTGTTCCCTTTGCCTTGATAGAGGGAAGTCATCATCTTCTCTAGGTGAGCTATGCCCTCTAGTTTGTTGTCTCTTTGGTCTACTTGTTCCTTGTTCCGATCTACCCCTTCCTAGATTATGTATAAAGGTCGGTTTGGGTATTCCCTTGGTTTCTCCTTTTGAGCATATGAGGTGATAACATGTCTTGTACTAGTTTGTTTGTGCAAAGACAAATGTTTGTCTAGATGGAATACATTTTGGCCCTTCCAAAAGTGGTTTTGTTTACTATAGTCTAAGACTATGTACATCCTTTCCGAATCATGACTCAAGTAGGTCTCTTTTCTTGGCTATATCCTTGAACTCATACACAAGAAACTCATTCTTGTTGCAAGATGTTTTTTACCTAAATGTCCAAAAAGCTTCCCTAGTAGCTTCATTCACATAGAGCTCTATGGTTGCTTTGTCCTAAGGTATCTTGGTTGGGGCTATTGTCCTACTTGGTATTGATTTTCTTCTCGAGTATTTGGTATCTCCTCTTGATCCTCTTCTTCCAAATCTCTTACTTCAAACTCAGGGAGAATAGTTCCAAAGTCGTCAGTACTATCATGGTGACTAGTAACAATGTACATAGTTCCATGCTTATCTATATACAACCTATTCTCAAACTTGACCATAGGATGATGTATACACCATGTTTGCTCAAGGTTCTCAATTGAACCACTAATCTCCTCAATCCATTATCGAGTGGATCCAAGCCTATGCATAGGGTGTTTGCAACATATGTGGAAGCAACTATTTAGTTGTATGCACTCGGTAGTTTTGCTAGGAGGTTGGCGTGTACTTGGGGAAGAAAAACATTAGTGACAAAATTTTAGTCATATCAATTCACTTAGGAATAAAATAGCTAGATCTGGTTGCACATGAGTGAATGGAATCACTTTAGGTTTGGTATTCTCACTTATATGCATATTCACATTCATTTTGCAAAACATTGTTCAAACAGAAAATCAATGTGATTTAAACAATGAATAAAAGTTGAAGAGACTTTGTAGCTTTGAAGTCTTAAGCAAAATAATTTTGAAGTTGGAAGAGAATGAATATATAATTTATTTTTTTAGGAAAAATAGATACTCAATTTCTTTAATATAAGAAGGTCAATTTATGTCAAGTCTTTATGAATCAAGTTTATGGCATGTCAAAAGTTTATCGCATATGAATGAACTTAGCAACAACAAATCAATTGAATTTGGACTATAAAGCTCACATAAAGCACTAGGTAAGTCTTTATATTTGAAAATTATATCAAAACTATTTTGATTAAGATTTCCAACCCACAAAGTCTCTTCAAATTTTAGTCATTGTTTAAATCACATTGATTTGCTTTTTGAACAATGTTTTGCAAGATGAATATGAATATGAATACAAGTGATAATACCAAACCTAAAGTGATTCCATTCACTCATGTGCAACCAGATCTAGTTATTTTATTCCTAAGTGAATTGATATGATTAAACTTTTTGTCACTAATGTTTTTCTTCCCCAAATATACACCAATAGCTTGCAATTGAAGCGAAAATTTACCGATTGTACATAACTATATAGTCACTCGTACATATGCTACAAACACCTTGCATGTAGGCCTGGATTTACACAACATCATTTGAACCTAATGTGAAGCGGTGATATTAAGGCTCGTCACAGACCTGTCAAGAGGAGAAAATGTAATTTCATGTATTCACTTTGACCTATATTTCTACTTTTTGCACTTACAAATAGGAAGATGGACCTTGATTGTGAAGAATTTCTTTATGATATGGAATCACAAATAGTAGAATCTATGGACACAAATATTTACTGAAAATTTGACTCATTGACCTTATTTCTCTCAAGATTGACTAAAGTAATGGCCCAATTTATTGAAGCTATTAGACTATGACATCAACAAGTTGGTAATGAGTTTGGGTCTTTGGATGGAACTATTAGCTATAAAATTTTAATTTTGAAAGAATTTGTGGATACTCTATCCAATCAAGTGAAAGAAATTGCCACATTCAAGTGTAAACATGAACATCAAGTACAAGTTCAAAATATGTCTACACATTCTATTGAACAAAACCCTTTGCCTGACCATAGAAGATCCACCCCTACAGCTATACATAGAAGACCAAATAGAGCCCATAATCAACATGTTAAATGTTTTTGGTGTGATCAATGGGTCATATATATGGGGTTGTATTGCATATGAAAACGCATGTAGACATATGTTGGTACTTGAAATTGAAAGGAAAATATATCATTATTATGATCATTCACCTTTGCACTTGAATTTAGAAAGAGGTGTAATGAAAGCATATTTTGATCAGTCAAGACATAGTCCAAGATTAATAATTTGCAGAAGCATTGGATGCCAAGGAAACATAAAGAGACTCAATCCAAGGATCAAGAAAGTACTTGTTCATGTGAAAGGGAGGAAACCTCCATAATGATGAAATAAGATGAACCATTACATGTGGATACAAAAAGATTTGAAATTTTTGAATGAATGATTACAAAAAAATAAACAAGAAAAATCAATTAAAGCAAATATTTAGATTGGATTACCAAGCCAACATTTTTTTATCGTCTATCGAAAGCTTATTGGAACAAACGTTCATAAAGGTTTTAAATTTTGTAGCAAATAAAGTGACCTTTGAAGACCCCAAGCTTTTCCTAATGCTAACATAACATATCAAGAAGTTTCAAAAGAGAGGTCATAGATCCTTAGTGATCAATTGTATACCCACTAGTGAAGCTCTAAGCTTAGCTACACTGGATTGGGACATATTGCCCAACTACATTAGTGGATGTTAAGAGACTATGAAATGCAAGGAGAAAAGAAGAAACTGCACAATGATAGAGAGAAGAGACACAATAACAAGCATTAGAATGAACTAAGAAGAAAACAATATGATTCGAACTAGCATGCAAATATTCAATCCCAAACTTTACGAAGATTCCATATCAACGACCATCTACACAGCCACAAAGACACATGTACCCAATAGAAGACCTTATGTTATCATAGGCCTATGATGGAAAGATCTCAAATTACTATCCCTTCTCATAGATATAAGGGGTACCATTAGCACCATCAAGTTGCTCATAACTCAACAATTTCGCCACAGAGAATGCATCTATGGATGTCAATTTCCTATTGTCTAGATTCAAAGCTCACAAAAATAGTCATTCTAGAATAGGATTGGCTACATCAAGATTCGATTACATTGAACCTTGTCTAAGGAACTCTATCAATTATAATCCATGGTAGGGAAATATTTAGCTCTTTCGATGAGAGAATACCAAGACTCAACTCCCTATATTCCCCTGTAATATACCCTCTTCAATCATTGGATGACAATATCAATCAAGATAAAGCTTCTTCTTTTCATCCATCATCTCCATCAAACCGAACTCCTTCTGGTTCTTCATGAGAGCACTTTCACAATGATAGTGAGGACATTTATCATCAAGGAGGGGTGAGGTTCAAGGTAATTGCATATCAACAACAAATTAGTAGATGTAGTGTTCCATCATCAAACCAATCTTCCCATCATCAACAACGAATATAACATATCATGTATGTTGTAAAGGGATCTCCCCCATCACCTTCTATGACAAGTAATAATAAAGAATATATTAAGAGCATGCACAAGGATAAACAAAGAGCACGCACAACATGATGAGGAATCAAACTCACAAGCAATATGGTGCATAATCATATGAAGATACATGAAATTGGGATCCTCAAGTGACTTCTCAAAGTAACATGTGAAGATATCTTAATTATAGTACCCAAACATAAGAATAAAAAGGACTTCATTGACTTATGTCACAATCATAAGACATTACCTAATTTAGAATGACTTAGAATAGTTTTCAAGAGTAGCACAAGGATGAAAAACTAGTGAATCATGACTCATATGGAAATCTAAAACTTCCATTACTTTGACATGGACAATCACACTTAAGTACAAGAAGTTCTTCTAATGTGCAATCTTAATATAAAATCATAAATCATCGAATCTCACCATCATCTAATAAAATTACTCACTACTTTTACTAGAAACCATAATCAATTTGTTTATTACTTGATCCAAAGGTGAGAACATCTATAAATTCCTCTACTCAAGTTGGTACAATCTCTATATAGAATAAGTATGTGTCTTGTAGTTCATCTAGAACTCCCCCTAAAGGTTCTCCATTACTCAACCTTGACAAATGGTCTACCCTTTCTTTCTTCATTATAACCTCTAAATCATATTCCAATGGTAGCATAAACCATCTCACTAATCTTCCCATGGAATACGGTTTTTTTACCAAATATAACAAGGCATGGGGGTCTATGAAGAACCTTGAACTTATTCACAAATAGGTAATGTCTAAAAATTTTTACTTCAAACATCACATCATCCCTAGGTCTTTTGTTTCTATTATGGTGTATTTGTTGAGTTTACAGCTCACATAGGCTATGGGAAAGTCTAGTTTTCCAGCTTTCGTGGTTATGCCAATACATAATCCATAGCATGATTGGAAGCATCTACATGTACATGAAATATTTTGCTCTAATCTTGTGCTTTAGCTATGGGAGCTAAGATCAACCAATTTTTTAACTCCTCTAAATCACATTGTACCCTTCTATGCATTCAAAGTTTGTTATCAAAGCATTAGTATGAATCTTGGATAGTAGCCAAAATGCCCCATAAAAGCTTGTATTTTGTTTTGTATTCTTAGGATTGGGCATGTCTACAACAATTTGGACTTTATCCTCCTCTATTGAAAAACCATTTTTGAGACTGTCCTAATATGTTTATTCTTTTTATTACCATAAAGACACATTTCTCAAGGTTTAGAGATACATTATAAGTTTTGAATTTTCCAAAAAGCACAAACTTGTCCCTTTTCTAAATATGCACACAGATCATTAAGATAAACTACTAAGTTTTACAAAAGAACCTTCCTACAGATTACTTTTAGTTCATGCAAAATATTACCTTTTGGGTCCTTTATGAATGGATAAGGTTTGAGGTGTTTTGATATTTAACTTCACCAAGCATTTAGAAAATCCCATTCGGGATTTATCACACCCCTAACTTGTTGTCCGAGCACCTTACCCAAAGGATTAACAAGATTATGAACCATGGTTGTAAATCTACAAACAGGTTAGGAAAGTAGACCTCAACAAGTATATGAGTAGGTTTAAGGTCACCAAGTTAAACCCAAGGTGCCATTTGAAAAAAATCAGAGGTGTCGACTTGATGAGTCACTGACCATGTCTAATTACATTTAGAGCACTATCAGGGTTGTCAAAGAAAACTAGTAGTAATTTTGGCAGATCAAGAATTATCAGCTAAAGACTTCACAGATGAGTCTGCACACAATTCAATCGGCTACAACGCAGGTGCATATTCGGCGAGAGAACCAGACGGCCAGGACTTGGAGCATCAGAGAGGTGAATAATCAAAGTGCAAAGAGACATGGTCTAGGAGAAAAGAAATCCGAATACGGCACCCGGAACAAGCACGAGACGCTAGGGTTTGCATGCAAACTCGTATCACCGTGTTCCTTATTGTCCCTGATTCTTGTTGGTGACCGTTCAGCATAGAGCATCGACAGCAGCGTGCAGGCCGACTTCAAAGATGAATGGTGATTTGCCAAACTGTATATATTCAAATGGCTTCGGGAAGGCTGCCTAAACCTTACCTTGAAAAGGTGCAGACAGAGGACCTTCAACCAGTCTCCGCGTAGAGCAGTGTTATCGGACGGCAACATCACACGCACTTCCGGGTTCAAAGGCTTGGTGGAAGGTCGCTCCCCACAAAGAAGTACAGGTTAGTTGGAAATAAACCTGTAAACGATCTGAAACTTTTACGACGGTAATCCGAGCATTTGATATTTTGCCTTCCTCCCATCCTATCTGCGCCGCCAAGAGGCAGCTCTTTACCCTTATGTGGTCGTGCTCATCTGAATCAAGCCCGTTAAAGACATGATCAATGTCCAGCAAGCCACCCATATTGCACAGAAAGAATATGAACGACATCACTGGTAACTTCACGAATTCAAGATTCTAATGTTACAAAGGTCAAATCGAAACCCGAAAAGCTTTGAGATACATTCAAATCGTCCACAACAAAATTTAGGGTCGGAAGCTTCCTATGAATAAGTCTGACAACATTAACAGCAATGCACATTTCAGACTCCACATTCACTTGTGAGTTACAGTTTGTGAATCCAAATGACTATTGAAACGTTAAGACCTATAAACTCTCTGAAGTGGACAGTCTGAATACAGAAAGATGTTAACATCAGTACTATTCGAGACAACGAACGACAGCACTGGTAACTTCATGAATTGAAGATTCTCATTACATAGGTCAATCAGAACCACAAAATCTTTGAAAGCCATTTAAAGTTGTCCACACCAAAAATTTCGAGTCAGAACCTTCTTATGATTAATTCTGACAACATAAATATATACCAGAATGAATCCAGGCAGACCCCAAATTCACCCTCAAATGATAGTGCAACTATAAGCTCATGGTAGTCAACCACAAGACTACATAGCATATCAGCTCCATTATGCATAGTATCGACTCCATACTATGACATCCTCACTAATGTCGTCAGTGCCCAATAGCAGGTATAGAACTCCGAATGAATACATGCTCACACACGCACCCCACAACACACGCACCACGAGCATGAACTCACAAGAAGCTCTGCCAACTGAGTTTCTATCGCTTCCAGAAGTGATGGGCAAACTCAGTCATAGTGAAGCCTAGCACAAAATGCAAACAAAAGATAGGAAATATTACAAAAAATGCATAGCTGATAGGGTATACACACCTATCAACTGGTCGTAACTCGGAAATGCACAAGTGAAAACTGCATGTCCGCTAATACGACAAACATATATACCAGAATGAATCCAGGCAAACCCCAAAATCACCCTCAAATGAAAGTGCAACTATAAGCTCATGGTAGTCAACCACAAGACTATAGCATATCAGCTCCATTATGCTTAGCATCGACTCAATACTATGACATCCCCACTAACGTCATCAGTGCCCAGTAGCGGGTATAGAACTCCAAATGAATACATGCTCACACATGCACCCCACAACACACACACACCACGAGCATGAACTCACAAGAAGCTCTGCGAATTGAGTTTCTATCACTTCCAGAAGTGATGGGCAAACTCAGTCATAATGAAGCCTAGCACAAGATGCAAACAAAAGATAGGAAAAATTACAAAAAATGCATAGCTGATAGGGTATACACACCTGTCAACTGGTCGTAACTCGGACGAAGAATGCACAAGTGAAAACTGCATGTCCGCTAATATGACAAACACATATACCAGAATGAATCCAGGCAAACCCCAAATTCACCCTCAAATGAAAGTGCAACTATAAGCTCATGGTAGTCAACCACAAGACTATATAGCATATCAGCTCCATTATGCACCATTATGCATAGTATCAACTCAATACTATGACATCCCCACTAACGTCATCAATGCCCAATAGCGCGTATAGAATTCCAAATGAATATATGCTCACACACGCACCCAACAACACACACACCACGAGCATGAACTCACAAGAAGCTCTGCGAACTGAGTTTCTATCACTTCCGGAAGTGACGGCTTGCAAATCCAAGTGACTAGGCATCTAAGACCTAAAGGATCCCTGCTGTCTACAGTCTGACTACAGTAAGATGTTAACATCACCACTGTTCTTGATTGATGCCAATCATCCTCTTTTGCGCCGCGTATTAGAAGCAGAGAGCCAGAGCAAACATGAAAACTTGGATTATAATAAAACTTCTGACAATCTGAGGGTATTAATAAAAATGAAGAAATACAGATTCGCCCGATAAATGGAATAGCTTACCAGCCAGGAGAGCAATCTTCCAAGGAAGCCTAGCGATTTTCGACCTCAGAGGGAGAGAACATGTGCGAAAAGTGCTATAACAATGCAACGGCATTCCTATCCAACCTATTACAGGATTCTCGGAACATAAAGCGTTAAATGTTTACCACCTCCACAATAAGAGGTAGTAGGATGTCAAATAATGGCACTCTGCACACACAATTCATTAGACCGCTGTACATGAAGCACGCAATACGGCAAGAGCCGTGCGCGGAGGTAATTGCCTTCGGCAAAATTGCTCCCATTGCTCAGATTCAGGTTCCAGGTACATGGCATCCGATGAGGACGAAGATGTAGACGATGACGATGGAGAACCAGGAATCTGGTGCTGTTGTTGATGAGCTTCCCGGATCTCCATCACAAGCTGTCGTGCAGCCTCCCTGGCCTCTGGTAGCTGATCATTTAATTGAGATGCACCCATCCGGATCAAGATCTCCAGACCAAAATCCTTTATTCCCTTTGCGCCCTACGAGTGCCACCGTACTACTGCGTTAAGAATTGACCATAGGCTGGTACAATAACTTGCAGATAGCCTATAATGAATTTTAACGTATGACAGTGTGATATAAGATGCAATTGCAAACGATGAATTCACCAACAACTTAGTGCTTTGCGAGGCAGGACTATGGTTTAATAATCCACAAGCTCAGAGAAAAACTGATTTGACATGTAAATACTGATCTCACCAGCTTAGAAACAGTTCGGCAGACGCAAGATGAAGCTTTGGCCCTCACTCGAGGATTGCGATGTTGAAGGAACGGCTGCAGCTTGAGGAGTAAAGGAGTAGGAGATATCCAGTTTGTCATCGCAATGAGCGCCCGTTCTGCTTCCTCGCACACAAATCGCTTATCTTGAGACGCTTTCAGCAGAAGCTGCAGTAACTGTTACAAGAACCCATACACAGTGTGTGTCTCTTATAAGCATTGAGCTAAAGAATGGGATATATCAGGATGGTTGTTGACGTTGTAGGAAATCTACCAGAGGGTCCAGTAGATCCAGCATTTCATCCTTGTAATATTTGAAGAAATCAGAAGACGCCATGATCGCTGCCTTACATAATGCACTTCGCGGATTCTTCATTGCCTTCATCGTCAGATTGATTATTGAACTTCTGCAGAAGCCAACAAGTACGTAATCTCAGTATCCGATGTGAATGCACTCCCCCCATCAGCACGCTAAGCACAAGTATGAAGATAGAAAAAACCGTACAAATTTTGTAATAATGATGTAGAATGGAATGTGGCCAATCGACGCGCATCGTTAAGAGCTTCATAGACGCACATCCAGTCTTTCGCTTCCAAGCGCAACAACAAATTCTGCAGTCACACAAGTTCCATTAAGCTCAGAAGAAGCGCCGCTACGAGACGGCATTCTGGTTTTGTACCTGTACAAGTTCGCGAATGTCGCCTTCCACGGGCTTCAGGTCCTCCGAGAGAATATACTCGGTCTCGAGGGAGGTCAGTTCTACCTCGTTACTGTCACAAATGTGGGATGCCGTAGACTGATCGGCGATCGACGGATCGACATTCTTCGCTTCTGATTCTAGAGCGGATGATCTAAGCGCGGGCGGAGAACCATTAGGTTTCTTACCCCCCTCTCCACTTTCTGCTTCAGTGATCGGATTCCCTTCTTTCGCCATGAGTACTGCTAAGATGGATGGAATGGAAATCAAAACGTTTGAGATCGTACACAAAAGATGAAAGTCAGGCCCTTCGACAAAAATCCGATCAATGCAGACTCGAGTAGCTTCAGGAAAGAATGAACGCTCAAGCACAAAGAATATGTGCTACACAAGAATAAACGGCCGTCCTGCACCAGTGAGTGCTCACCTGATAACTTCTTCAAAGAACTCACAACCGCGCTCATTAATCGGGCTACGAGAGAATCCCGAATAAGCTAAGATTGGACGAAAGGCCGGAGAACATGAAAACGCCATGGCCCTGAGGTCCTAATGGCTCGAGCGCTACAGCCTACGGGGAACGCACGGGCTTCGAAACGCGCCATCGAAACTTTCCCGCCAAGTCAGGAAAGCTTCCCTTCTGTCTCAAGGAAGGCAGAAGGGAGCATTATAGATGATGAAGTGGATACCGGCGAAGCCTCACCTTTAGGTCGGTACTCGGCCAGAGTCGGCCTCCGGGACAGAAGTCGCTAAGTGCAGATTCCGGACTTCAGAGCTGTAGCATGTAACAGACTACAGTGCCTGACCGAGACGGTGAGACCATGTGCACATCGGCAGTCTGTAGTGAGATGTGACCAGTGACCGCAGACCATTTTTGTATCGAGGTCAAGACTCAAGAGGCTCGTGGAACTCGAGATACCGGGGTGCCAGACCAGGGTACGCTTTGGGGAAAACATGACAGATGTTTTTTTTTTCGAGGGCCATTTTTCCCCGCAAAAATTTTACGTTCTATAATTTAATTTCTGCTAATTTAGAGATTTCCTCTCTCCCATTTAAAAAAAAAATTACGTGGGCATTCCTAAATTATGTTTTCTGCTTTCCTTCTGGTCCCGACTCCCAGATCTGCTTGAGCCGGCCCTTAGCCACAAAACCGTGTGAATGCGCAAGTATTCCATCAGAAGAATTCCAGATTAAGATAGCTTTTTCAATTTGGTCCCATTCTTGAGTGACAATGCATTATGAAGTGACCTTTTCTGGATTTGGTCCCATCCTTGAGTGCCCATGCACTAGCAAGTGGCTTTTTCAATTTGGTCCCATTTTTTAGTGACAATGCACCTTGAGGCATATCGGTTGATTCCAGCTTTTTCAGTCTCATATAAGATCAACAATCTTACGTCATTGACTTCATTTTCAATTTTGGTTGTGAGTGAGTAATGCCTGATTTTGGGATTGACTTTTCAACCTCTCCTCGTGCTTGTTGAGTGAATGGGATATAATACTCGATGCATAAAAAACATTATACCATGAAGTCTTGCCCTCTCATGTTGACCATTGAAGTGAAAGATTACGTTCCTTACCTTCAAAAATAGTTGGAAATTGAATATATAGATGAAGGTGACTTGAGGAATCACTTTCTAGAAAACATCAAGGACTTTAACGAGCATTTTGTTAAGTGAAATGGAAAAACTCCAAGCAATCCACTATTCTTCATATGTTTCATACTTCTTATTGAGCTACTCTTTTCTAATGATAAAAGAAAATTCAAAGACTCTTTTCTAACGACTCTTATGAGAGCTTTGCTTCTACTCTTTTCTTAGTCAAAAGTATCAATCCAAATAGAAGATGTCCATTATGCATCTTATATATCAAGCTTTTGTTGTTGATCGAGAGGGCATGTAAAATGCTTATTTTCTTTCTAGGAAGCATATATATATATATATATATATATATATATATATATATATATATATATATATATATATATATATATATATATATATATATATATATATATATATATATATATATATATATATGTGTGTGTGTGTGTGTGTGTGTGTGTGTGTGTGTGTGTGTGGAGAATGCCCTCTTGATCAACAACAAAAGCTTGATATTAATGTTTCATAGTCCACCATTCAAAAGATAAAAAATGATACATGGGTATTGTAAGAATTCTCAATTTAAGAGCAAATTTTTATATTTTTTATGGAAGAAAGTACATCGAATGGCACTTTTGAGTAAGTTAGATGAGGCTTCTTGGTAGGACCACATAGGCTAATGTAATATTAGAACTACTCTCATAAGTTAAGTCCCAACAAACCAACTTCTAAAGATCAAGACATTCTCTAAGCCTACAAGGGGAGTGAGAGATGCATGTATCCACCCAACCAACTACAACCAAATATATACCTCTAGGTCAAGGGGGTGCATGTCCTTGGACACTTCCAAGTGTCTCTTTAAGCATCCCTCATGTGGACGCTTTCCAAGATCAAGCCATATGGTATCATGGATATTTAATCAAATAACGCCTCTCATATCATGTTCACTCCAAGATGGAACTTGGAAAAGCTTCTCCCAGGACTAAGGTCTCCAACTCTTATGATAAATCATTCCTAAGATTGAAACCCTTCGAATGGGAACTCAAATAATTCAAATAACTCGAGGGTTAAAAGCATAAACTTGAAGACACTTTCCTAGGGTTTTTCTTAAATAACTACAACTTCTACCCAAATCTAACTAGCAAGGGACAAAACATCTAGCAAGACCACAATGGTGAGAGTGAGCACATATCCACTCATCCAAATCCACCCATATATACATCTAGGCCAAGGGGTGCATGTCCTCGGGCTTATTCAAGTGGCCAAACAAGTGTCCCTCATGTGAACACTTTCCCAAGGTTCATCACATGCCTTCTAATTTCCCAAAGGCTATTACATGCCTTCTATTTCAAATGAGGATTCTTCTTTCATGTACACCCTAATGTGGTACTTAAAGAAGCTTCTTTCAAGACTAAGCTTCCTTCACCTTATGATAAATGAATCCTAAGGTTCACCACCATTCAATTGGGTGCCCATATGGTTGAAACCAAAGGTTCAACCCAAAGGTTCAAGCATGTTGGAAGGGTAACTCAAGGGATAAACCAAGGAAAATATACATCATATTCTCACCTTTAGAATTCATATATTTAGTTTTTTGAACCCATGAATTGTAAAACAATCTTCCCCCCTTAAAGCATTTTCATCCTAAAAAATGAGTAGAAGTATCATATGTGGAGTATTTCCCCATGCACCATGATCTATGCTCTAAGCATGATAATATCACTCTTTAGATTCGTTTCTTGTAATCAAATATGGGCTTCTACCTTCCTTAATCTAAAAGGAAAGGAATCAATTCCTTAATCTAAAAGGAAAGGAATCAAAATCCCTACCCAAATCACTTTCCCTCAGTCCAAATGAATTTACATGCATGTCTTGAACCTGTGGACTAGTGAAATGGATAGACTTATTTGTTGTTCTTAGCTTAATTGTTTCCTTTTGGCACTTTCACAAACCTCGAGCTCCAAAAAAATCTTACATTTCTATACATTTTGTGCTTATCTTGAAAGGGCCAAAAACTAGATTCATCTTCCACTTTCAATAGAAAGGAGAGGAATCTCTAGATGTTGTATACTTGTCTTACTCTTTTATAGTCCTTTTCAACTACATAACATATTTTATTTGTATTTGTAGGAATTAGCACTATATGAATAATAAAGTGGGTTTGCTTAGTCTTGCCTATACGTGCTCAACATCATAAAGAGATCTTCTATCTTCTCATTCCTTGGCAAGTCCAATGGACTTATATCAATAACTAAGCTTTTCTTGAAACATAATGCTCAAATATTTTGTTTTCTTCTGCAATGGATCCTTGTATTGATGATCCTTGATTTTCCCTAGATTGGCCTTGGAACATTTCCTTGTTCTTCGAGATCAATCCTTCTTGAATTTTTTTTTTAATCTTCAAGACTTGCTCGATCCAAAGACTAAAATCACTTCTTTTTTAGGAATTGGAATATCTTACTAGGCCACTATTCAAGGCCTTTACCCAAGTTCCTTGTTCCTCTTAGCGTAGTAGGTTCTTCCAAAGAGAATTAGTACTAACTATCTTGAACCTGCTTTGGTTTATACCCGAGATAGTTATGTATACTAACCTCAAAGTTCACCAAAACTTTGAAAAGAGGAACCAATCCTTTCTCTCACCAATTCCTTTAAATCCTCAAACTAATTTAGGAAAAATACTTATGAAGTCATCAAGATACCTTCTTGCTAAATCTTCGATCTATTGAATGGATTAAATGATTCCATATTTATTTGTTTTAAGTTCCAAACCTTTGAAAGATACCTTTTTTTATGCATCATATCCCAAATCCTGCTAGGAACTTCGTGAAAATTCTTGAATCAATTGTTCTCATCATCCAAAGCTTAAAGAGATGATCTTTTATGGAATGGTCTTCTAGGGACATTTTTCCTTGGGTGATAGGCTTAGAAACATGATTTTTGGGCTTCCACATGTCTTTAGACTATAATTTGAATGGAAGTTGGTATGCACGTTACATTACCTCTTAAAATATCTTCTCTTCAATCTTCATTTACAAATTGATATGTCCTCATAACACGGACATCATATCACACACACATATATACTAAATACATATCCACACACATACATATACACACACATACACATATACATACACTTATACATACATACATACACTTGCATATACATACATACACACACACATACATGCATACACATACACATATACATACACACACATACATACTAAATATGTACCCACACACATACATGCATACACATACACATATACATACACTTACACATACATACATACACTTACATATACATACATACGCACACACATACATATGCATACACTTACACATACATAAATACCCACAAATACACATACATGCATGCACATACACACACACATATATACTAAATAGATACCCACACACATACATGCCTACACATACACATATACATACACTTACACATACGTACATACACTTACACATACATACATTCACACACACATACATGCATGCACATATACATATACATACACACACATACATATTGAATACGTACCCACACACATACATGCGTACAAATACACTTACACATACATACATGCGCTTACATATACATGCATACATGCGCTTACATATACATACATACATACACACACACATACATGCATACACATGCACATATGCATACACTTACACATATATACATACCCACATATACACATACATACACACACATACATGCATACACACACATATACATATGCTTACACATACATACATACACTTACACATACATACATACATACACATACACATACCCGTACATATACATACACAAACATACATACTAAATACATGCACACACACAAATACACATACTCATACATACGCTTACACATGCATACACTTACACATACATACATACATACTGCACTTACACATACATACATATCCACACATACACATACATACACACATACATGCATACACATACACATACACATACTCCTAGACACATGCATACACACACATACATAACACACAAACATACACATATACATATATACACACATACGTACACTTACACATACATACATACCCACACATATAGATACACACACATACATAATAAATGCATGCACACATACGCATACACCCATAATTACATACATACACACATCATACATTTATAGTTTTGTATGTGTGTTTATATGTCAAAACCTGTATTTGTGTATATGTGAATATGTGTGTATGTGTAGATGTGCACATGTGAATATGTATGTATGTAAATAATCAGATTATTAATATATAGTACCTTTATTTGCTACACAATCATATTCTGATCAATCAGAAGGAACACCACCGTCTCCTAATTGTGCAAGGACTACTTATTGTAAGTACATCAAACTTTTAATTCTAATATTTGATAGATACATACATGGCTGATGCATGTTCTTTTACTGTTACATTATAATCAGATTGTGATCAATAAGAGGGTATTCCACTACCTCCTATCCATGCAACAACTTCACATGTGTCCTCCAATAGGAATTATGATGATTTTTACTATCAAGATCATATTATATGTTGGTGTAATTTTTGTTATGGCACGTATCGAAGACCAAGATTGAAATGTATTGAACATTAGGCAGAGTATGGTAGTTTTGAGCATGCACCAGTACCTGATCAATGCAATAGAGCTTGGGTATGTATTGATTCTATAAATTAATGTCATTATTTTATTTGAAATACAAAATCAAATTATACTTAATATACAAGAATATTTGCTCGATGATGATGATGATTCTCCTACTAATAATGTTAATATACCTCGTACACATCATGAACTTATCATTCATCAATTAGAAGCAAAGGTTTCTAGAAATCCTCTACCTCCTAGTTTACAGACAGAAACATATGAAGATTGTCCATTGCCAACTTGTGATTGTCCTCTAGTACAAACATATGATAGAACAAGGTATGGAGGATGGAATGGAGAAGCACTTCCTTTAGATGGAGAGGTTTTTAACTTTTGGGGTGATTGCTACATGATTGCTCGCTCCACCATTAATCATGCTGGTCGTGGTCTCTTTATTGTAGAGGATTTGTATGTGCCTCCAAACTCTTAACTCACTCTTATGTCATTTTATAGTCCTATATATGAATGGGGAGATTGGCATCAACTTACACATTATGTTCAAAGCATGACTACTCATGGATTATGCCTGAATGCAGCTTCTCTTGCTAGTAGAGGGATTACACATGCAAAGAATGAAAGATTATATATTGATGGAAGACCTTACGTGCATGAAAATATAGTAGATTTAATGAATAGTAGTCAAGGATATAATAGTTCAATGACTAATTGCACATTTGATTTAGTAAATTATGGATGGCGTAGACCTCCAAGAGCATCTTTTAGCTAGAGAGCAATGAAAAATTTATATCCACCTATCCTGTGTTTTATTGAAAACTCTCAAATTAACTTACATATTTAAATTTATGTTTAAAGTTTACTTTTCAATCATATATGGAATATTAATGATTTTTATTCATGTGATGTGGAAGATCATCAATATCAAACATTGGATATTGATGATCTTCCACCACACCATTCAAAGTTGCCAGTAAGACCTCATTTATCAGAAGCTTCCATTGTTTTTGATATTGATGATCTTCCACCACACCATTCAAAGTTGCCAGTAAGACCTCATTTATCAGAAGCTTCCATGAGGAGGCTACACAAGAGTAATCTTGTCGAATATGCAAGATTGAAAGACCTATATTCAAAAGAAGATAAAGTACAAGATTTTTGTGATAATGATGAAGATGATGGCATGGCAAATTTTATTGAGGATTGGTATCAAAATGACATCGAAAGCATTGATATTCTTAAAAATGAGAAATATCTTGGAGAAGAATGTCTAAAGCATATATAGGAAGGAAGACGTTGCTTGACACGAATAAATGCAAGCTTACTTATTCTCAATCTTCTATGTATCTATTTCGGCACTATTAAGGTATAATTTTTTATTATTTATTTATTTTCATTCATATCATCTTGTTTCATGAACTTACAGGTTACTATTTGAAAAGTTTTTACCAAGCAAGAATATTCTTCCTATATCACATGATGAAATGAAGAAGATAATCAACAATCTTGGTATAGATTATTAGTGTATACATGCATGTCCTAATGATTGTCTTTTATATAGAGGTGAATATGCATGCTCTTTGACATGTCCAAAAGGTCAATCTCCTCGATATAAGGACGAAGAGGGTAAAATCCCAAAAAAGGTATTGAGACATTTTCGATTGGATCCACGAATTAAACATATGTTTCAAATCCCTGAATGTGTATACATGTATGTATACATGTTTATGTCACTGTGTGTATGCGTATGTATGTATATTTTGTGTATGTGTGTTTTTATATGTGTATATGTGTGTACATTAGTGTGTATGCATGTGTATATGTGTGTCTCTATGTGTGTGTATGTGTATGTGTGTGTCTCTATGTGTGTCTAATGTGGGTTTCTATATATGTGTGTGTGTATGTATACATGTGTATGTGTGTGTATGCATAT
>CM035440.1:126038025-126078025 GCA_020310875.1 Ceratopteris richardii | reverse complement strand
TCTTCCCATCCACTCCTTTTGTGAATGCTTTTCACAAGGGCTCTCTTTTCAAGGTCTCCATTTCCGAAAGAATTCATCACATCCACCTCATAGATCTTCCATATCTAAGCTTCTAGAATTGTAAAAACACTCCTTATATTAGTCATTTAGCTAATATGTGCAATGTACCTTCAAATTCTATGCCTTAGTTTTGAGTAAAACCTTTGGCAACCAATCTAGCTTTGTACCTAGATTAAATCCCATATGCATGCATCTACCTCATACACCCATCTGTTTCCAATGATCGTTATCTCCTTTGTTCTTGGCACCAATCTCCAAGTTTAATCTTCCTTGATAGCTTTGAATGCTTCCTCCATGGCTTCATTCCATTCCATGTTCTTATTTTCTTTTGAAAATAGTTTGGTTCCTCACGTGCTCTGACTTGAATCATGTAGGCATAGTGCTTTGCAATGAATCAATCATAAGTTAATCTTTGAAAAGGATATTCAACCCTATTTTATGAAATTACCTCAACATAAGGTGGTAGGAATCTCCTTCTTTTTGTTTTGGATGCTCTTGGAATTTTTAATTTCTCCACGTCTTCATCACTTGTTAAGTCCATGTCTATGCATGGATAACCTTCAATATCAACCTTCTTTTTTTCTTTGTTGCACTATTCGATTGCACGTGCTTTGATCCTAAAATTATCTTGCCAAGATTATGTAGTAATCTTCTCTGATGACCTTTTTGAAGTGGTTGGGCCACTTATTTCCATGCACTGTTAGTGCTCTTTGAACATCCTCTCTACATCATATGCATCTTCTACTTCCAACTTATATTTTCCACCATAAGAAGGTAGAGGCATATTTCTTCCTTGAGATGCAAAACATGCATATTTCTTCCTTGAGATGCGAAAGGTTGCGTTTATTACCACAACAAGCTTCTGAAAGAGTGACTTCATGTACTCTTGCGGTTGGACACCTGCTCATAATTTATAATTATATATTTGCTACACCAACCAATAAAATTAAGAAAACTCATATCATTTAACATTTCCTAACCACTTCTTCTATAAATATATGTTTTACCTTCCAAAAATGGGTTCCAAGAAAGTATTCTAGGAAAAATATAGCATTCCTCCTTCCTAAAAGACAGTTCAGTACGAGCTACTGGGAAATTGCAACTTATTTACGGTGATGCCTATGTCCTATGCAAATGCCTTGTTTTGGGAACCACCTTTACTTCATGAATTTTATTGATGATTTTTCTAGGCATGTGTGGGTGTATCCATTGAAAGAAAATTCCAAAGTGTTTATGTGCTTCAAATAATTTTTGGCTTTGGATGAAATTATGTCAGCATGTAAAATAGGCACCCTCCATTCTGATTGAGGGGGGCAATACATGTCTTTTGATTTTAATGCATTTTTGGCAGAATGTGGGATAAAACATCAATGTATAATGCCATATACACCTCAACATAATGGAGTTATTGAAAGAAAGAATAGTTCACTCATGGAGATGGCAAGGTGTATGGTCAAAAGTCAGGCTTTACCACATAGCTTTTGGCTTGAGGTTGTTATGTGTGTAGCATATATACTTAATAGGTGTCCCACCAAAGCACTATAGTCAATCACTCCATATGAGGCTTGGCATGGTCGAAAGCCATCTGTTGCTCATCTACATGTCTTTGGTTGTCTAGCATATGCATTAATGTCGATACAAAAACATATATAATTGGATGATAAAGTAGTAAAATTTATTTTTGTTAGGTACTGTTCTAAAAGCAAAGATTGTCAAATATATGATCCATTGAATAAATGCATTTTTTTGAATTGTGATGTTTTTGTGGAAGATGCAATTCAGCCATTACTTTCATGTACTAAGGAGACATCAGCTAGCTCCAAAGATGTGTATGACACTTTGCTACCTCTTTTCACAAGTGGACAATGAAGTGCTCACAATTTCTCAGCCTTTAAAGGTTCCTCATGATGATGCAAATAATTCCATTTCTGACGTTGATTTACATGAAGCACTTGTTGATGAGAGAATTGATATAGAGGGGGCAAAAACTATGCCTAAATGGGTGGTGCAGACTTTATGAGATAGCAAACTAGATGCACCTCTATCATATCGTACTCGTTCAATATCTCATAGTGCTTCTTTTGCATCAGATTACAATGCTATGGTTGCCTCTAGTCTTTGTGATAAGAATGAGCCTCTTTCTTTTGATGAAGCATAAAAGTCCAAAAATTGGATGGCTATTATGCAATCAGAATATGATGCGATTATGAAGAATGGTACCTAGTCTTTACATGATTTGAATCCTGGAAAAAAGGCGATTGGAACTAAATGGGTATACAAGAAAAAATGTAAACATGATGGACTTTGATGAGACCTTTGCACCCACTTGCCAAATGGCCACCATTTGTAGCATCTACGCACTTACAACTCATCATGGTTGGAATGTACATCAATCGGACATTAAAATTGCATTTGTGAATGGTGTCTTACATGAACAAGCATATGTATTTTATGTTGATATATTTAGGTAGTGATGTGTGTGAACACACTAGGACCACCAGAGCACTTTTTTCCCTCTTTAGGAGGTTTTTTTCCCCCGGTTTGTATACACTCCTATTGCCCTAATGGGCTACTTATCTTTGTACATTCTCTAGTAATACATTCAATATTGTGTGTTGTGCTCCAAGCTTCTTCTTCTTCCTTGTGCTGTTCGCGTGCTTCCACAGACGTCTATCTCCAACAATTGGTATCAGAGCAGGTCGTCGCTTCATCTAGGGCACCATCGACACTCCTCCGTTTGCAGTCTTAGAATCGCACGAATTTTGGTGAGCATGCTCAGCGTGTTTCCGAGATCAAAACCGCTTCGCTCTGTGGTGCCGAAATCACGATCTGAGCTCATTTTTGGCCTCCGAACGCACTATCGTAGTGCTTGTGTAGGCTATTTTGTCTTTTTGTGCCAAAAGTATATACCAGTTTCTGTTCGCTAGTATAAGCGTCTTGAAGTCTGCTATAGGTCTAATGGAATTTGTCTAGGCAGTTCAGTTCAACTTTTTGAGATACAGTCAATTTTCTGCATTAGGGTATTTTAGTCATCAACCATGGCTAAAAGCAGTGATCTATTCCGTATGTTGGCTGTTGAGGATAAGTTGGATGGTACCAACTACCCGTTATGGGCTTATATGATGCAACATGTGTTGGTTGCAAAAGAACTATGGAACATTGTACAGGGTGTCAAAAAACGTCCTATCACACTTGCAACTGTTACAACTACAGGTACTGAAGCTGATGCAGAAGGTGTCGAAGATGGTGATATTCAGCATATTCCTGTTCGTGCTGTGGTTTATGCTGCACCACTGTAGATTAGATTTGCTCGGATGGCAGAGATGCCCATACACATGCATTGATAGCTTTGTCTATCAAACATGCCATTATTCCTCACATTTGCTCTTGCAGAACAGCTAAGGATGCTTGGGATACACTTACCACATTGTACCAAGCTAGGAATGAGGCTCATGTTGCTTACCTCGGAAAATAGTTGGAGATGAGCACATGAATGAAGGTGATTCTATGGACAGTTTCCTAACAAAGATCAAAGACTTGAAGGAACAGTTGATTTGTACTGATGAGGTTATACCAGATAGCTCACTTGTGCAGACTGTTCTGAATGGTCTTCCTAATTCATATCAGAGTTTTGCTTCTACTCTTCAGTTGATGATGAAAGGCAATCCAAATGCCTTATCATTTGAGGAGTTAGTCTCTGTTCTGTTGCAAGAAGATCAGTCCAGGCAGAATAGGTCCATTATGCGAGTTGCAGATCAAGCTTTCTTGGCTAGTCAAAAGGGCAAAGGAAAATGGAGCTCTTCAACTAGTAAGTAGAAATCTACTAATTTTGCACATTTGAAGAAGGAAGATAAAGATGAGAAGAAATCAGAAAAGCAGAAATTGTTTTGTAAGTACTGTAAAGGGAATGATCATATCATAAAGAACTGTCCAAAACTAGTTGCTAAAGAGGCAAAGAAGAAAGAGGCTGGAATGGTTGTTGCAGAGGCCTCTACACCAAAAACAGAGTCGGCTAATCTTGTGCAGGAAGAAGAATGGGCATTTACCACTGTCTGCAGTTTTGACCCATCTTCTCATGAGCAGTGCATGTCTGCAGTAGACTCAGATGTTTGGTATTTTGATAGTGGGGTGAACAAACATATTACCTCGTAGCGCAGTTTCTTCTCTTCACTCAAGCCTTCCCCTACAAGGAATACTATTACATGTGCCAACAACTCCTCTTATCCTGTTATGGGAGTTGGTAAGATTCTTTTGACTACTGCTGATGGTAGTTCTTTCACTTTGTCAGATGCTTTATTTGTGCCAGGGATCAAGAAGAACCTGTTATCAGTTTCTGCATTAGCCAAGATTGGCTTGGTTGTGAAATTTGTTGATCACAGGTGTATAGTTCATGATCTGTCAAATGGCGATGTGATTATTTCTTCTAGCCTTTTATGTTGTGGGCTGTGTAAGCTCATAGACTATGAAAGATCTATGAATGATTTGGCATATGCAGTAAATGGTTCTCAGGCTATGTCAGATGCAAAGCTTTGGCATGCACGCTTTGGTCATTTGAATTTTGCTAGTTTGCTATGCCTGCATAAATCTGAAATGGTGTCCTCTTTGCCCAAACTTGAGGCACCTGGAAAACATGTTTGTGAAGGCTGTATTTTGGGCAAAATGCAGCGTTCATCCTTTCCAAAAGATGGTTCAGTTCGGGCTACTCAGAAATTACAGCTTGTACATAGTGATGTCTGTGGTCCTATGCAGACACCTTCTTTTGGAAATTATCTTTACTTTGTGACTTTCATTGATGATTTTTCCATGCATGCATGGGTATATCCATTGAAGGCAAAGTCCAAAGTGTTCATGTGCTTCAAACAGTTTTTGGTTTTGGCTGAAAAATCTGTGAGCATGTAAAATGGGCACCCTCCATTCTCATCGAGGGGGGGAATATATGTCTTCTTATTTTAATGCATTTCTAGTTGAACATGGGATAAAACACCAGTGTACAGTGTGGTATACACCTCAATAGAATGGAGTTGCTGAACGAAAGAACAGGTCACTCATGGAGATGGTGAGATGTATGGTCAAGGGTGAGGCTTTACCACATAGTTTCTGGCTTGAGGCTGTCATGTGTGGAACATATGTACTGAACAGGTGTCCCACTAAAGCGTTGCAGTCTATCACTCCACATGAGGCTTGGCATGATTGCAAGACATCTCTTGCTCATCTACGTGTTTTTGGTTGTTTGGCATATGCATTAGTGCCTGAACAACATCACAGAAAATTGGACGATAAAGCAATAAAATTTATTTTTGTTGGGTAGAGTTCTGAAAGTAAAGGCTATCGTCTGTATCATCCACACACTAAATGCATTCTGGTTAGCCATGATGTTGTTTTTGTGGAAGATGCTATTCAGCCATTGTTTTCATGTACTAAGGAGACATCTGTTAGCTCCAAAGACATGTATGATACTTTGCTGCCTCTTTTTAGAGGTGGACAGTCTAGTGCTGGTCCTAATGAGGCAACTTCTCAGCCTTTGCAGGTTTCATGTGATGATGCAGATCATTCCATTTCTGATGCAGATTTACATGATGCACTTATTAATGAGAGAGCTGATATTGAGCAGGCAAGAACTATGCCAAAATGGCTGGTGCAAACCTTGCGTGACAACAAATTAGATGCACCTCTATCATATCGTACTCCATCAGGCTCTCATAGTGCCTCTTTTGCATCAGATTGCTATGCTATGGTTGCATCTAGTCTATGTGATGAGACTGAGCCTGTTTCATTTGATGAAGCCACAAAATTCAAAAAATTGGATGGCTGCTATGCAATCTGAATATGATGCTATAATGAAGAATGGTACTTGGTCTTTATGTGACTTGCCTCCAGGTAAGAAGGCCATTGGCACTAAGTGGGTATACAAGATGAAACATAAATCGGATGGTACAGTTGACATGTATAAGGCTATGCTTGTTGCAAAGGGTTATGCACAGAAAAGATGCATTGATTTTGATGAGACCTTTGCACCTACATGTCATATGACTACTGTTCGGAGCATCTGTGCACTTGCAGCTCATCATGGTTGGAATGTACATCAGTTGGACATTAAAACAATATTTTTGAATGGTGACTTGCATGAAGAAGTGTATGTTTTTCAACCCCGTGGCTTTGTGCAGAAAGGGCATGAAAACCAGGTGTGCAGGTTAAAGAAGGCATTATATGGTTTAAAGCAAGCACCATGTGCTTGGTATGAGAAGTTACATGCCTATCTGATTGCACATGGTTTTGAGAACAATCCAACTGAAAGCACCTTATATGTTAAGCATGCTAATGATGTACTTCTGATCATTGTTGTCTATGTTGATGACATGCTGCTCACTGGTCCTATTGAGAAGCATATTGCTGATTTGAAGGTTGATTTGCATGCCTCATTTGAGATGTCTGATTTGGGGCATTTGCATGATTATTTGGGCATTCAGTTTATGCACGTTGATGGTGGAATGGCTTTGTGTCAGACGAAATATATTGACACATTATTGCAGCATTTTGGCCTTGAAGACTGTAAGCCTATTGCCACTCCTATGGAGACAGGTTTACAATTCAGTCTTCATGATGCTGGAGATGCATTTGATGCTATTCTCTATCAGCAGGCTATTGGATGCTTGATTTACTTATGCATTACTCGGCCATATATTCAGTTTGTTGTCTCATAGATGAGCAGGTTTATGCATTGCCTAGGAGTCAAGCATTGGCAGGCAATTAAGCGTATCTTTTGCTACTTGAGTGTTACTCGGATACTTGGGTTGTTTTATCCCAAGGGGGGATCGCTACTGCCATATTTGCATGCTTTTTCTAACTCTAATTGGGTTGGTTGCTATGACACTTGTGTGTCCACTAGTGGCTATTGCTTCATGCTTGGTAGCTCATGTATATCTTGGTTGAGCAAGAAGAATCCTACTGTGGCCACTTCCAGTTGTGAGGCTGAGTATAGGACAGCTTTCACAACGACTATTGAGTGTGTGTGGCTCAGATGCCTTATGGCTGATTTGGGTGTTGGTCAGTCTTCTGCCACCACCATCTTCATTGACAGTCAGAGTGCATTGGCAGTTGCGAGGAACCCTGTGTTCCATGCTCGCACTAAGAACATTGAGGTGCATTATCATTATGTCAGGGAGAGGTTCTCTGCTGGGGAGAGCAGCTTGGCATATGTGCCCACATAGGAGAACATTGCAGACCTTTTCACGAAGGCTTTGCCTAGGGAGAAGTTTGAAGCTTTTCGCAAAGCTTTGGGCTTACTTCCTTTTGTGGAGTGATTTCCACATAGCTTGGCACTTCCTTATACATGAGTGCCAGCTACTTGTTCACCGCATCACTCCTAGGGGGGATTTGTTGATATATTTAGGTAGTCATGTGTGTGAACACACTAGGACCACTGGGACACTTTTTTCCCTCTTTAAGAGGTTTTTTTCCCCCGGCTTGTATATACGCCTATTGCCCTAATGGGCTACTTATCTTTGTACATTCTCTAGTAATACATTCAATATTGTGTTTTGTGCTCCAAGCTTCTTCTTCTTCCTTGTGTTGTTCGTGTGCTTTCGCAGACATCTATCTCCAACATTTTAGCCCCGTGGTTTTGTGTAGAAAGGGCATGAAAACAAAGTGTGCAGGTTGAAAAAGGCATTATAGGGTTTGAAATAAGCAGCATGTGCTTGGTATGAAAAGATACATGCCTATTTGATTGCACATGGTTTTGAGAATAGTCCAACTGAGAGCACCTTGTATGTTAAGTGTGCAAATGATATGCTTCTGATTATTTTTGTCTATGTTAATGACATGATGCTCACTAGTCCTAATGAGAAGCATATTGCTGATTTTAAGACTGATTTGCATGCCTCTTTTGAGATCTTAGATTTGGGGCATTTGCATCATTATTTGGGCATTGATTTTATGCAAGTTGATGTCCGAATAGATTTGTGTCAAACAAAATATGTTGACACATTATTGTAGTATCATTTTGGCTTTGAAGACTACAAACCAATTGCCACTCCTATGGAAACAAGTTTACAATTGAGTCTTCATGATGTTGGAAATGTATTTGATGTGTTCTCTATCAAAAGGCTTTTGGATGCTTGATTTACTTATGCATAACTTGGCCTAATATTTAGTTTGTTGTCTCTCAGATGAGCAGGTTTATGCATTGCCCTACTGTCAAGCATTAAGCACGTCTTTTGATACTTGAGTGGTACCTAACTATTTGATTTGTTTCATCCCAAGGGAGGATCACTAATGCCAAATTTACATGTTTTTTGTGGCTTTGACTGGTTTGATTGCTATGACATTTGTGTGTCCACTAGTGGTTTTTGGTTCATGCTTGGTAGTTCATGCGTATCTTGGTTGAGCAAGAAGCAACCTACTATGGAAACTTCTAGTTGTGAGCTTGAGTATAGGGCAACTTTGAGAGCGACTGTTCAGTGTGTGTGGCTCAGATGCCTTTTGGTTGACTTGGGTGTTGGTCAGTTTTTTACCACCACCATCTTCAGTGAGAGTTAGAGTGCATTGGCAGTTGCAAGGAACCCTGTGTTCCATGCTCGCACAAAGAACATTGAGGTGCATTATCATTACATCAACGAGAGGTTCTCTGCTGGGGAGATTAGTTTGGCATATGTGCCCACACAAGAGAAGGCATATGGATATAAATTGTATGCATATATTTTTTTCCCAAAAGGAATTTTGGCTGAAACCAAATCTCCCTAGCTTTAATTAGCTAAAGAAACAAAATAAAATATACAATGAATGTGCTTCGTGCCCTTGAGATCCCATATATCCCACAAATCAGGTGTATAACTGAGAAGAGGACCAATATCAACTACCAAGCAATAGAGAACTATTTCTAAGGGCAAGGTCTAGGGTAATTTGTAGCTACAATTGTTGAAGTTGATGGAGCTTTCATCCCCTTCATGAGCCATATTCCACCTCCTTTTGACCTTATTGTTTTCCAATTTGAAGATCCTATGATTTCTAAAGGGAGGGGATGTTTTATAGTATGGGATTATACCATTGAGGGGCCACACAAAGCTTATTTGCGCTAACATTGGTACAAATTTCCCTATGAAGAATGAGCCACATAAGAACTGACTTTTTAACCTCAATAAGAGGATTCGAGAGGTTACTAAATTCTACTTGCCAACTAATGATTAGCCAATTCAAGCACCATCTCTTATTGAGGGGAGTATGTAGCTCATACTCCTTCTTGAATTTGGGTATCTTGTTCAATTTGTTGTCCTTGATCCATATAAGCCCTTGAATATTTGGGGGGGGGGGGTCTTGTCCCACCTAGAGGTGAGCCATAGAGGCCTCCTAAGAATTAACTCTTTGTCTTATAAGGCACCACTCCTCACACCTGTAGAAGGATCAATGTACTCATATCTAATCCAATTTCTTCTATCTTGATTCCAAAAACATTTCCACATACAAAATCCCTTGTTCCAAAGTTTCTTTGCCCTTTGAAGATACTCAGAATCTGTCTTATTAATACCATTAATAGGAAGCCAGATAGAATTATTCAGTTTGATGTAGACAACCCACTTTCAATCCTCATTGACCTTGATGAACAACTTTATATGGTCCCAACTTCTCCAAAGAGAGCATACCAATCCCTTGGGAGACATCAAAAAAGGAGAAAATAAAAGGGTGAGAAGCTGGAGATCCTTCCAATTGGGGAGGCCAACCAATGACAGTGACTCCTTGTTTTTGAAAATCGGTTGTGCCCATGTCTCTTTGGGGTTGATCCCAACTTTGAGCATCCATTTGACTACTATCCTATTTGCCATATTTGTAATGTCTAGAATGCCAAGCCCCCCCCTTATCTTTCTAGTAAGTACACGTGGTCCATTTAATCTTGGGCATGTCCCTCTTTTTTGAATGCCTTGTCTAGAGAAAATTTCTATAGGAGCTCTCCAAGTTTGCTAGTTCTTTGTCTTTTTCTCTCCAACAAGCCAAAAAAAAAAAATCACTGATGAGATGATAAAGGTGTTGATAACCATCACCCTCCCAACAAGGTTGAGTTGCATTACCTTCTAGTATCACTACAACATATCAAGGGCATACCACGATGTTCTGCATATTGACGTTCTGCATACCGACGTCGGTGTTGGTATGAGCATCGAAAACCTTTGGAAAACTGGCTAGGCAATATACGCATCGGTGCAGATGCACCAGTATGAGCGTCAATATAAGCGTCGATAAATTACTAGAAACTACCAACACTCATACCGACACTTATACCGACACTATTGTTTTAATCAGGCTCGAGAGCAAAAATTCGACATTCATCGCGTTTTGAAATTGGACCTGCTATTGTTGAATTTGCGCATGCAAGCAACATCTCCCTATTTCTCACTCTTTCTCTTTCTCTCTCTCTCTCTCGCTCTCTCTCTTTCTCTCTCTCTCTCTACGTACATCTCTCTATTTTTTTAGATCTGAAGTTTTGGTAAGTATATCACACATATTGTAGCACTCTTTCTTCTTTCTTTATGTTTTTCCTTTTCTAATATCTTCTCTCTTTAGTTCTGCAAGAGATCTTGGCATCAAGTCTTTGGAATTCGATGAAGGACAACTTTAAGTGGATTTTGATGACAACGATTCAAACAATTACATCGATGTAAGTGATTGTTTTGTTTTCGATTGACATAGAGAGATAGATGAAAGAAAGAGAGAGATCTAGAGAGAGAGATCTAGAGAGAGATGAAAGAAAGAGAGAGATCTAGAGAAACAAAAAGAGAGAGAGAGAGACAGAGAGAGAGATACATATACATACACACTCACATATGTATACACACACATATGTGCATACACACATGCATATGCATACACACATACACATGCATATGCATACACACATGCATACACACATGCATACACACATGCATATGCATATGCATACACACATACACATGCATATGCATACATACATGCATACACACATGTATATGCATATGCATACACACATATGTGCATACACACATACACATGCATATGCATCATACATACATGCATACACACATGCATATGCATACACATACTCATGCATATGCATACACACGCATATGCATACACACGCATATGCATACACACGCATATGCATACACACGCATATGCATACACACGCATATGCATACACACGCATATGCATACACACATATGCATACACACGCATATGCATACACACGCATATGCATACACACGCATATGCATACACACGCATATGCATACACACGCATATGCATACACACGCATATGCATACACACGCATATGCATACACACGCATATGCATACACATGCATATGCATACACACATATGCATACACACATGCATATGCATACACACATACACATGCATGCATATGCATACACACACATATGCATACACATACTCATGCATATGCATACACATGCACATGCATACACACGCATATGCATACACACATGCATATGCATACACACATGCATATGCATACACACATGCATATACATACACATGCATATGCATATGCAAATGCACATGGTTACACAAATACACAAATGCATATGCATACACACATGCATATACATATACATACATGCATATACAAATGTATATGCATACACACGCATATGCATATACACATGCATATGCATACACACAGGCATATGCATACACACATGCATATGCATACACACATGCATATGCATACACACATGCATATGCATACACACATGCATATGCATACACACATGCATATGCATACACACATGCATATGCATACACACATGCATATGCATACACACATGCATATGCATACACACATGCATATGCATACACATGCATATGCATACACAAATGCATATGCATACACACATGCATATTCATATACATACATGCATACACACATGCATATGCATATACATACATGCATATGCATACACACATGCATATACATATACATACATGCATACACAAATGCATATGCATACACAAATGCATATGCATACACAAATGCATATGCATACACACATGCATATGCATACACACATGCATATGCATACACACATGCATATGCATACGCATGCATATGCATACGCATGCATATGCATACACATGCATATGCATACGCATGCATATGCATACGCATGCACATGCACATGCATATGCATACACACATGCACATGCATATGCATACACACATGCATATAGATACACACATGCATATAGATACACACATGCATATAGATACACACATGCATATGCATACACACATGCATATGCATACACACATGCATATGCATACACACATATGCAAATGCATACGCATATACACATACACAAATGCATATGCATACACACATACATATACATACACATATACATACACACATACATACATGCATACACAAATGCATATGCATATACATACATGCATACACAAATGCATATACATATACAGAGATGCATACACAAATGCATATGCATACACAAATGCATATGCATACACACATGCATTACATACATGCATACACACATGCATATGTATACACACATGCATACACACATGCATATGCATATGCATATGCATACACACATGCATATACATATACATACATGCATATGCATACACACATGCATATGCATACACACATGCATATGCATACACACATACACATGCATATGCATACACACATGCATATGCATACACACATGCATATGCATACACACATGCATATGCATACACACATGCATACACACATGCATATGCATACACACATATGTGCATACACACATACACATGCATATGCATACATACATGCATATGCATACACACACATATGCATACACACACATATGCATACACACATGCATATGCATACACAAATGCATATGCATACACAAATGCATATGCATACACACATGCATATGCATATACATACACATGCATATGCATATACATACACATGCATATGCATATACTTACACATGCATATGCATATACATACACATGCATATGCATATACATACACATGCATATGCATACATAAATGCATATGCATACACACATACACAAATGCATATGCATACACGCGCATATGCATACACACGCATATGCATAACACACATGCATATGCATATACATACATGCATACACACATGCATATACATATACATACATGCATACACAAATGCATATGGATACACACATGCATATGCATATACATACATGCATACACATATGCATATGCATACACACATACACATGCATATGCATACACACATGCATACACACATGCATATGCATATGCATACACACATGCATATGCATATGCATACACACATGCATATGCATATGCATACACACATACACATGCATATGCATACATACATGCATACACACGCATATGCAAACACACATGCATATGCATACACACATGCATATGCATATACATACACATGCATATGCATACACAAATGCATATGCATGCACAAATGCATATGCATACACAAATGCATATGCATACACACATGCATGTGCATACACAAATGCATATGCATACACAAATGGATATGCATACACATGCATATGCATACACATGCATATGCATACACATGCATATGCATACACATGCATATGCATACACATGCATATGCATACACATGCATATGCATACACACATGCATATGCATACACACACATATGCATACACACACATGCATACACACACATGCATACACACATGCATATGCATACACACATGCATATGCATACACACATGCATATGCATACACACATGCATATGCATACACAAATGCATATGCATACACAAATGCATATGCATACACAAATGCATATGCATACACACATGCATATGCATATACATACACACATGCATATGCATATACATACACACATGCATATGCATATACATACACATGCATATGCATACACAAATGCATATGCATACACACACATATGCATACACACATGCATATGCATACACACATGCATATGCATACACACATGCATATGCATACACACATGCATACACACATGCATACACATATGCATACACATATGCATATACACATGCATATGCATACACATGCGTATGCATACACATGCATATGCATACACAAATGCGTATGCATACACAAATGCATATGCATACACATGTGCATATGCATACACATGTGCATATGCATACACATGTGCATATGCATACACATGTGCATATGCATACACACATGCGTATACATACACAAATGCATATGCATACACACATACACAAATGCATATGCATACATACATACACTAATGCATATGCATACACACATACATATACATACACACATATATGTGAAAATCTCTAAAAAATAAATCTATAGATTTTTTAGGGTTTATATATATATATATATATATATATATATATATATATATATATATATATATATATATATATATATATATATATATATATATATATATATATATATATATATATATATATATATATATATATATATATATATCCACATTGGATCAGATGGGATCTCCATGTACACCTTGGGGAGTGCATGACGATGACGACTCCAAGATGTATCACATACGTGATGGAGCCATAGTCATGGATGCGGTCGAAAAGTCCATGCGTCAATGCATTTGATAGCTTTGCTCCATAGAGTTTGGACATTCTATCATGTTAAAATGGAGGGAACAGGATAAGGATTCCAAAAATTATATCACATAGTCGATATATGAAGAGTACCGGCCAGCACTTGGGCATCCTATTATGAGTTCAGAATGGATTCAGCATACAGCACGAGAGGTGATGTTTCATTGGCGGTTTGAGGCTCGCGATGCTTTCAAAGCAGGCTTACTGAAGCATGTATGGTTAGATGTTGAAGAGTGGGAATCGATTAAGGCTGAGCAACAACATACTCCTGATCGATATCGTCAGTAGCGAGATGCGACGGCCACACATTTAGATATGGTTGGAACGTCGCATGTAGGTAGCGATGGATATGACAGTATGCGCTACCAATTTGTAAGTATCATTTTAATTATTGAATTTGTTTGTGTTAAGCACATCATGTATGTTCATCTAACATTTTGCATATTTATTATAGGACTTGGCAGTGGGTCGTCCTCCGACGCGAACCGAAGAAGCTTATGGATTCGTCATGGATTGACTGCATTGTTGCAGGACTTAGAGGGATGCGGTGCGATCATTTCATGGGAGAATCTATGATGAGGTAAACTTGTAGCTTTGTTTCGTATTTTTAGTTGTTGTTTATAAATGTCATGTCAATTTGTCTCATTTTACGCATATGCTTTGTTGCAGGATTCTAGGTGTAAATGTTTTGATCCCCTTGCACATATGTATGGTAGTGCTTTGCCACAATTTTGTATTACACTCTTATGTGGCAATGATGTACCATAATTTTGTATTCGGTTTCTATATGGAAGTGCTTTGTCACATTTTGTATTCGGTTCCTATATGGAAGTGCTTTGCCACACTCTTGTACATCATTTATGGAATATACAACTTTTTGTACATGATTCATGGTTCATTTTTTATCATATAAAATCATGTTTTGGTTGCCATTAGAGTACATATCACATGTACTCGGTTTTTTTTGGGCAGAGTGTATTGTCTTTTGCTAAACAACATCATGGTAACGTTGCTGTGGCAAAAGACAACACACTCTGCCCAAATTTTTTTTTGCAGATATGGTCGTCAGTATCAGCATCGGTACTCTCAACAGTCGTCGGTATAAGCATCGGTACTCCCAGCAAAGTCTTTGATATGGGCATTGGTACAAGTGTTGATATTTTGGATGCTTATACTGACAATTATACTGACGCTCATACTGGCACCCATACTGGCACTATGTTTTCGATGCGCATACCGATCGCAACACCGCCATCGTGGAGAAATTGTGCCCGTTCATTTTCCTCGATAATAGCCTCGGTATACCCTCGATATGTTTTAGTGTATTCACATTTGTTTTTATGTTTGTCAAGCACCCAACTCGACCTTTGACCCATGGAGACATCAAACCCCTTCAAAACCCCAAGGAGATGGAAAATTTGGCTGCTAACAATATCCTGACACCCTTGTTCAATAACAAATTGGGACAAATGATTAGAAAGTGCCTTGAAAGTAGTCTTAGAGTGGTTTATTCTAGAGCTAGAGGTGATACAAAAAATGTTAAGACATTTCCATAAGGTAGCAATACACAAGCTATTTTTATGAACTAAGGTCGTCGTGATTTAGGAAAGAGCCTCATAGTCAACTCATTTTGGTTATTAGGAAGCAACAACCCCTAGATTCGCTTAATCTCAACGAGATTGTTTACGAGGCAACTCATGCCATCCGTAACTATGGCAAAAAGAAGAGCAAGGGGACAACCCTGTCTGAGGAAGCATTTAAGCTTGATAACTTTAGAGAGCTATCTAATGAAGTTAATCCAAGTCATAGTGTTCCCTAAGATGGTAGAGACCATTTTGAGGAAATTAGGTCCTAGCCCAAAATCCTTCATGGATTGGAGAATGAAGTCCCATTCAAGGCAATTGTATGCCTTGTCAAAATTGATCTTGAGGAAGAGGATGTCCTGTATAGACCTCTTTGCAAATTCTATACCTTCCCAAGTATAAAAAAAAACCTCTAGGATAGAGCTACCATTAATGAAGCCCTTTTGGTCCTTATTGATCCAGGAATAGAGATGGTGGGTGATGTCATTAGCAAGGACCTTTGTAAAGCTTTTATATTCCATTTGAAGCATGGTAATAGGTTGACAATCTTCAATATTTTTCTTTTTGTCTTTTTTATGGATCAAATCAATCACCCCTTCGTTGAGACTATTGGGCACCACACCATATTGCAAATCTTCTTTCCAAATTATACGAAGCAGATTAACTAGAACTTTTTTGAAAGTTTTGACAAATTTATTAGTCAGCCCATCCAACCCAAAGGTAACAAAAATCACAGATGCAATCTCCTCGTCCAAAATGTTGGCTTCCAAAAGTGTCATCACATCGTTTGAGACCTTCTTGGTTCTAAGCCTAGAGATTCTGCCCATGCAATTATGTCTTTAATTAGAGAGCAGAGTGGAGACCCCCAAAATGTGAGTGAAGTGGTTGAGAATGAAGATCAAGTTCTCTTTATTAGTTGTGCACTCTATCACATGAGTTTCTATCATGTATGACGTCACTTCCTTGAGATGTTTCTTCTTTAGTATTTTTCACATTTCTTAGTCCGTTTGTCAGCTTTCCTCACCCATGAGTTTCTTAGGTAAATTGCAAGATCCCTTCTTTGGATTTCCTCTTCGTATCTAAGTTTGATTTTGATGTTCCTAATACCATTTTGGATACGAGGTTTCCCTTTATTAATTTCGGCCTCTAAAAAAATGAGCCTATAGTAAAGATTCTCCATTCTCACATGAATAGCTCCAAGCTTTTCTTTGCCATCTCTGCATCTTCTTCAAGATCTCTTTGTGCATTCATGGGCTCCAATCCCAATGCTTTGCAACCAAAGCTCTGATACGAAAATGTGGAGAAATTTCACTCGAATACACTCCAATACATGCAAAAAAATTTAGAGAACTTCTTCTAGAATCTCCCCTGTAAGACACATGCTTACTAAAACCTGATTCAGTCACAACTCGAAGATTCCATAGCTCTGAAAATTGACTCACACATAGTAGAATGTTCTTGATCTCCTTCTGAGCCCTTTTAATGATAAATTGTGAACGTTTGGCTGGCTTCTACGAGCATTTGGCCAGGGAATCATATGAGTTAAATGCATCATACCAAGAATCAATGATCATTTGATGGACCAAAAGGAGAGACATGAGCTTATCGAGCAAAAGCAACTTCATCTAACATACACCTCTACTCATCTTATGTAGGCGAAGATACTCATGAAAGCGTTAGGAGTTGAGAAGCTTATATTTTTCCCAAAAACGCTTGAGATTTGTTGAAGTATCACAATATGTCACCACATATTGAAGTTGAGGCAAAATGTTTGGTCTTTGGTGGTTCTCTATGTATTCTTACTTTTCAGCCGAACTATCATATTATCATCTCATTTGCCCTTAGAGCTGTCCTTTTCTAGGTTATTCTCTAGTGAACCTTGGGGCTCTATAATCCGAGTTATGCTAGGCATCTAACCTCTACTTTGTGAAATAGAAGAGTCCCATGAATTCTAGAACGACGTTCACTCATACTTTCACACAATTCAAGCTAATCTGCGACACTAAGCCCTAATACAAGGTTCCTATAAAAATAACGAAATACACAACATGCAGACACTACTTTGAGATGGTCATCAAAGAAGCGTTGAGATGTATTGCAGAAATAAAATTAAATAAGAGCCCTGAAACATCAAATAATGTGTGTAAGAGCCCTGAAACATCAAATAATGTGTGTAAACTAATGTGGGATGGCTGTTCAAGCAATCTCGAGATCTTAAAATGACTTTCTGGATCCAAAGGTTTCTTACCTTTTGTGTCGAATTTTTATTGTATAAATAAAAAGTTATCGTAGAAGAAACAATCGAAGAGTAGGCAAATTTCATTATAAAAAGAAGTAGCTGAACAGAGCAAGAGAGAGGTTTTGAGTTCAATCCACCTTTAGAGCAATCCGTGTATCACAATATGCTAGAAACTCTTTTTTTATCTTTTTGAGGGTTTCGTATATCTTTTATTTTTTCTTTTTGTTTTTAAGAAATCTTTTGTGACACCTCTAAAACTAATGTAAAAAATTGTGTCTATGTACAGACATACATGCATAGTATGGCTAGCTGGTTGGCCTTCATCTTTCATTTCTTGCTGGACGTGAAAGATGTTGAGGTCAACTCTGTCATTGCTGCGATATTCGCTCATTCTCGTTGCACGTGAGCGTTCGTTACAAGCAAATGGTAAAGCTGCATATACCTACAGGAAAGCAAGGTCTATGGAGGGACGTACATCCCCTCAACGTATCCACCATCCTCGTCTTTTGCAGCTTCTGCAGCTGCGGTTGGCGATCATGTGCAGAAAAAGCCTGCATGGACTGTAAGGCCCTAAGTTTGCGGCATGACAGCCTCGGATCGAAGAGAGACAGAGAGAGAAAGAGAGCTGAAGTGGGTTGAAAGGCTGTCAAATCCCTTACGTGCAGAGTGCTTTATGTTGTACCTCTACATCAATGAGGATGAGGCCGAAACTCGGTTCAGCTACGTGGACGATCTAGATCAACTATAGTGCTTCCCGTGATCAGCTTTTGGCATGAAATTCCTATGTTGCTATGCCATTTATCCATATCAAGTTTTTTCTTTGATGCCGAAAACAAATCAGTTTAGTTTTTTTTTTCATATATATATATGATCATATTGAGTGGAAATTTCTTGATGTTACATTTTTCAAATACATATAATTAAACACTACAAGAATAATGGGAGCATAGCGATGCCCTCATTCGAAAAAAAAAGAGGGACCATCATTTACGTGACGCTCCTGTTAGAATGCATCACATAAGCAATACCCCAAAAGAAGAATAAAAAAAAATTAAATTTAGTGCATCACATAAGCGATATCAAGCGTCACTTATATGATGCCAATAATGACCGTCATCAATAGTGTCGAAGACTAATGATGCTTGTAGCAATGGTGGCAAACTGGCTACGATGCTTTAGCATCATATAAACGACACACTAGAAATTGAAAAAAAAAAAGATTTCTCTCGACACATTTGTGCCGGGATCAAGTGAAAAAGCAAAGGAATGAGAGACCGAAGGAGGAGAGAGAGAACGAAGGAGGAGCGAGAGAGCAAAGGTATACATACACACAAGCATATACACACATATGCTAAGTATCTGGATGTGTATGGCTAAGTATCTATATGTATATACTTACAATCACATACACACATACATAGACACACACATTGTAGCTACATTTGTAAGTATATGTATTATTGAAATTATATTTTTTATTTTAGTTAAAACACTAATCATCAATCTTTTTTATTTGTTTCAATGCAATGAAAGGATTATGCTCGATATCTTACGAAAACGGAAATTGATTTTGCTACACATTGTGGATATCAATGTCTGAATGAGTACATGCACGATGATCCAAATGTTCTTGTGAGTGTTATTAAATTTCATATAATTATTTTATTTTTATTGTTGGTTTATCTGTTTTATTTATTATGTTTGTTATATGTAATACAAGAGTATTATGGAGAGGTTGATATGGATGAGGTGGAGAGACAAGCACAAGAGGGACAATCTCGATCGTCAGAGAGTGCTCACACCTCTACCCATGATGCCACTACAAATACATCAGATCATGCGGACGATTATGATGATGAGGATGAGGATGATCATGATGATGATGATGATGAGGACTTACATGATGATGTGGATGATCATGATCAGGATGACTGATATATTACATTTTACATTGATATACATATTTTTTTTATATCTATATATTTTCTCATTTCAGTTATGTTTTGAATTGTGTCTATGGTACTAATTAATGAAATTCTTTTTTTAATGATTCTTATTACTATTTATATTTAACATTTCATTTATTACTTTAATTATATAATTCCATATTATATGTATGTTTGTGTGCATATATGTATGTGCATGTAGTTGTGTGTGTATAAAATGTATGTATGCACATGTAGGTATATATCTATATTTCTACAAGTGTGTCTATATGCATGTATATGTTTGTATGTGTGTGTGTGTATATATGTGCATGTAGATATGCTTTATGCATATCCATGTGTGTATGTGTATGTGTAAGTGTATGTGCATATGTATGTGTATGTGTGTGTATATGTGTGTATGTGCATGTGTATGTGTATTTGCATGTGTATGTGTATGTGTATATGTATGTGTATGTACATGTGTGTATGTGTATGTGTATGTGTATGTGTATGTATATTGCATGTTTGTGTGTATGTGTATGTGTATGAGTGTGTATATGTATGTATGTGCATGTGTATGTGTAAGTGTATGTGCATATGTGTGTGTATGTGCATGTGTATGTGTATGTGTGAGTATATGTATGTATGTGCAGGTGTATGTGTAAGTGTATGTGCATATGTGTGTGTATGTGTGTGTATATGTATGTATGTGCATGTGTAAGTGTAAGTGTATGTGCATATGTGTGTGTATATGGATGTGTATGTGTGTATATGTATGTATGTGCATGTGCATGTGTAAGTGTATGTGTGTGTATGTGTATGTATATATGTGTATGTGTGTGCGTATGTGTATGTGTATGTGTGTATATCTCTATGTATATGTGCATAAGTATGTGGCATGTATGTATGTATATATATATATATATATGTGTGTGTGTGTGTGTGTGTATGTGTGTGTGGGTGCACATGCATGGGCATGCATCTCCATTTGCATCCATGTGTATGTGTATATGCAATAGTGCATGCATGCATGTCCTTTTATGTGTTTGTAGACATGTTTGTGCATATACATATGTGTATTTATGTGTGTATGTGTAAGTGTATGTGCATGTATGTGCATGTGTACGTGTATGTGTGTGTATATGGGTGTGTATATGTGCATGTGTATGTGTATGTATATGTGTGAGCATGCATGTTCATGTATATGTGTATATGAGCATATGAATGAGTAAGTGTGCACATGTTAATTAATGAAAAGAAAACAATTTAAATGATATACAAACAATGAAAATTGTAATTACACTAATTAGCCATATTTTATGCTTGGTGAACTTCTTGAATAACTTGTAATAGAGAGAGAGATAGATAGAGAGATCAAAAGAGAGAAGAAAAAAGAGAAAGATAGAGCGATAGAAATTGAAAGAGAAATAGGTAGAAAGAAGGATAGAGGGAGATAATAAGAGAGATATTAAAAAAGAGAGAGATTCAAAAAGAGATTGCTAGAGTTTGTACACACAACGTAGATCTGAACATTGGAGAGCTCTTCAATCAGATGCATGTAAAATGATGATTGAAGAATGATCAAATGTTTCTTTTTATTTTGATCAAACACCACCGTCGCATAAGCGATGTAAAAGCATCATGTATGCGATCATGCAAATCATCGCATAAGCAACACAAGCAAGCATCACATATGTGACACTCTCTTATAAGTCATATAAGTGATGGTCACTTAGTGACACTTTTGTAAACATCGCTATGAGCATAAAAAACAACGTCAAAAATAACGTTGAGATTAGCCTCATTTAAACGATGGTGTGCACTCGACTCCTGGTCCACGAAATACACGATCACATAGCGACGAAAATGTGTCGCATTAATCGTCACTATGCCACCGTATTTTGCGTAGTGAGAGTGACATACATTGATCCTATATTGTCATCCGTACTTAATCATGCATATGATCAATATGGCTTCCACATGAATTCTCAATTTTAGCTATGTGGAAGATCTGCACCAATTGCGCTCCTTCTTAAGTATTCACTTTCTAGCATATGAGTCATTCTGCTGCTATGGAATTTATGAACATCAACTTCATGAGCAATATACTAGATCGGTTCGAATTCTTTCATGTATGATGATGATATGGCGGTTCAACATACCGTCATGATGCATTGAGTATATATGTAAAATCTCGGAATTCCCATAGACTAAACAACCACAACTTGGGAAGGGAACGAAATGAAAAAGATGTCATATGCCCTTCACATGTTTGATTCACTTATGGGGGATATTCGTTCATGATTTGATGTCTTCACGTCTCTCGAACACAATAAAAAAGACTATTAATCACGTACCGATTTAGATTCAAAACATGAAAGACTATTGATTACGTACATTTGCTTATGATAGTTGGACCTCTCAATCAAGAAGATGAAGACTTGGGGAAGGGAAGTCACATAGACCTTGAATGTTTACTAGATAGATAGAGAAGGAATTTTCCAGAAAAATGCAAACTTTATTAATAATATCCCATGTTTCCAGAGGGAAAAATATGAAGTTAAAGTATCGAAAAGAAACCCCACGATTGAAAAAAAAATATTCTTCTAATTCGGTACATTTCCATATATCGAGACTAGCTATTATAAAACTTTCATATTTGCATACTTCATTCCAGGTAACTAGTTCTCTATGTTTTTCATAGGTTCTACGCATATAGATATAGAGAATCTTTGCATCAACACTATAAATACTTGAGAAGTTCCTCTTCACTGAATCTTGAAATTTTCCTATGCGCGGATGCATAGGTCAGTTATTGTCTTAACAAAACATACGGCATTTTGTCACACCATGAATTTACCAAAGATTACAATAATGGTAGCGACCAATCATAAACCTTACCATATCTTTTCATCCGTTCTCATCTTTTTCATCAGAGTCACTATCAGTACTATTGGATGCATGCAAGGACTTCATTAGTCAAGGTGCTTGCATGAGATACTTCACGGGACATTATCCATCCTAATATTGACAATCTCTACAGGACCTTTAGCTTAGTACTATTTCCACCACTAAGCTAAATCTGGTTGGTGATATAGACATTGGAAGAGATAGGTTTAGTCTTACCTTGAGAATTCTTTCTCTTCAAATCTCCAAGTAGCCCTCATACAACTTTTGGAACCGATCTTTAAGACGATATGAAGTTACTTACCATATGATTTTGTTGCATAGGTTTGAGAAGTTCACGAAGATTATCCTTCATCCTTCTCCTATAGAGAATATCTAGCTTTCATGAAAGTTTTTCAACCATTTATTCAATTTTAAAGATTTATTAAATATATCTTTTGTGTGGAAAGAGTATTCAGCAATACTATTATAACTGTTCCTCTCCTTGGACTCCACTAGTATCCAAGGTCTCTTATGGAGTAAAAATTGGCATATCTTTGGCTTACATTCATGCATCCTTTTTCTATATCCATAAGGATTTTCATAAGGTTTTTGTAGCATGATCTCCAAATTTTGGGATCTTTTCAATAATATATGTGAAATACATACGCTACTCACACCATACAAGATGTGACTCTATAGGTGCATGTGAATAAAGTTGAGCTTTTTGGTTTGTGGCATATGTAGTGAGTATTTATTTGGACACTATGTCTAAGGTACTATTATGAGTAATGACATGATTATTGGAGTTTGAGGTCTTCGGAAGGACACAAACAACACAAGGAAGAAGAATAAGCTTTTAAGCATAACACAATATGAATGTATTACCAAGTGAATGTACGAAGATATGCGACCTACTAGGGTTAGAGGTGAATATACAAGGGAGGGAAAAAAACCTTCTAAAGAGGTTAAAAAGTACCCCAAATGCCTCAACTTGTTGTGCTCCTCTCTTTATGTGTGAGAGTATGTGAGATCTCTCTTTACTTATCTACGTTCTCTTAACATGGAATTAGAGCCACTGTGGCTATAGAGAGTTGTGAAGAAAGCGAATGATGAACAGTTTGTGAGAACGCATGGAGAATGCATGCTTCACAAACAATTTTAGAATGCTACAAAATTTGGCATGAAGGTAGAAGGCATGAAAATATTTTTGAGAGTTATTCTTTTATGGTCACTTGTTTTGCTTAGATTCTAGTTTTAGAGTCATTCCAACCTTCGTTTCAAGACTACAATGTGTGGTCCATTGAGAAAATAGGTCCATTTGCAAAACTATAACCTACATTCTATCAACACCTCTCAAATATTTTAGATCAAGACTTTGAAGTGATTCCGCGTACTATTGATACAAGAAAGCTATGTTTTTCTTGTTGGAGTTTGGTGTCTATGGAAGCACACAAACAATACAAGGAAGAAGAAGAAGCTTGGAGCACAACATAACAAAGAATGAATTACCAAGTGAATGTACAAAGATAAGTGACCCATTAGGGTTATAGGGGTATATTCACATTAGGGGAAAAATGAACCCTGAATGGGCCTTTTAGATTAAGGAGTGATTAGTGATGGACCAATCAGAAGAGGGTGGTGGCCACGATCTATCTCCTATAAAATACTAGGCTGAAGGGGGGAGAGGGGACATATTTCTCCCTTATTTAATGAGCTGCCTCTAGAGAGAGAAGGAATCTCGTAACTTAGTTGGGCCCAAATATTCAAAATTTCTAAAAAGTTAAAAAACTCATCATAACACCTGAAAATGGACCCCCCATTACTTTTTAGGATCAAAAGTACTCTTTTTGACCCCAAATTCAAAATCCGTGCATGTTTTGAGCTGAAAAAAATGGGTTTTTTCAAAAATACTCAAAAAAGAGTTATTTCCGTCCTAAACCTCACATTTTTATACCCAGGTCCCAAAATATCATCTTTTCCCACTACTTTCACTGTGTAGCACACCATTGAAGCTCCTGTTTCTACACTCCAACCTACCTGCATCTCCTATCTTGAATTACTGTTGTAGCTTGAAGACCTTTAGCTTCAATGGAAACATCTAAAGCTTCTAGGCGACCGAAAGATGAAATCCTCACATTAAGATGTCACAATATCAAAGCCACAGATGGATAGTGGCTATCACATGAGTACTCCAAAGGTGCATGGGTGTACATGCAACCCTCTAGAGTTTGGCCTCATCGAGTTAGAGATCGTGGAAACTTAGATCTTCATTGGAAGGGAAAGTTACTTGGCCTCAAGAAGCACAGAGACAATGGGATGGTTGTTATTGTACAACATGTTTTTACAATGGCAACTATGAAACTTGAAAACTCTAGTAGTATGAGATATCCTGTGAATTGTAAGTATTACTCTACAATATTTTATGTTTTCTTGTGTTGGATATATTTCTGAACTATTTAGATATGTTTTTGTTTGTTTCAGATATATTTCCTTCTACTTTGGTGGAAGAGCAACCACTTCATAGTCTTACACGTACTTTCCAGGCATTGCATGCAGATGTTGGTGCACTAGTCTTTCCAAATACATCTCCTGCTCAACTTTACCATGATAGAGTTTTCTTTTACACACATAGATATGTTGTACCCTCTACAATGAATGGTTTTGGAAGGTTAGAGAGAATTGAAGTACATTCTCTTCTTAGCTTGGAGTGGCCTAAACCTGATATATGGTCCGTATCATCTTTGAAGCAAAAGATGGTAATGGATATACATAACTCTTTGAAATTCACAAAAGTGTCTAGGTCTGTAGGTTTGCACTGGTCTTTTCCCAGTCATTGTTTTGTATATTTATTCCAAGGATTCTCATTCCAAGAGACTTCCACCATGTTCATGTGTAAAGATATCACTATGAGCAAGTTGAAAGTCTTCTTGGTGAAATTGGGGTTTGATGGAAGGAATTGCAAAAGGTGATAAATATCTTTGTAAAATAGGTGGAACAGGTATAGGATTTCGATATTTGAAACAACGTACTTCATTATACATCGGATTCTACTATGATCGTTGGATGTGCAAACTTGGCAAATGGATACCATTTCAAAGTTCAGAGGGATCTTTACATTCATTTGAAATAAAGCTTAGATTGCCCAACAATGAAACAGAAACAATTTTAGTGAATAATCATTGGACCTTGGCTAATCTAAGAGAACACTTGATGATTATGGGGTTTGAAGGACTAACTTGATCCAAATTCAAAATTCAAGGACATAAGGTGAGAAATGTTTCGTGCTTTTGTTGAAGTAATCTTTTCATTATTGTTTATTTTACTTTAATGACTTGAATTTCTTGCAAATTGATTACAGATGGGTAGAAGAATGGAATACAAAATGAAAGTCCCTATAGATTGGAGCAAAGATGGAACATAACTCTCATTGTCATAGTTCTTTTGCAACCTGATAATGCCACTTCTTGGGCCCTAGTCATTGTATCTCATGGTTTTTGCACTTTCAAGAACCTTGTAAAAAGTAGGACAATCGATTCATGGTAGATATTGTATATACCTTCTTCTCTGCAATGGTAATTTCAATTGGAATGTCAAAAAGTCTATTCACTACTTTGAAATGTGGTTGCTCATGTTTTTTTCTGTGCATTATTTTGTAATCGAAAACACTTTTTTTGAAATTGCACGTCTTTATTCTATAATTTTAAAAGTGGTCCCAGTCAGTTTAAAAACTTGAAACTGCTATAAAAATGGGTTCTATGTGCTCATTTCTCACATTTTTACTCTCAAAGAGCTAGAAAGCATAGACAAGCCAGTAGAATTATCGCGCGCAAGCAATGGCTGCTAGCACTTCCACTCCCACGAAATCGCCTTGAGATCTATTCATGGAGTTTTTGGATACTACATACTACAATGGTCGTACGCATTTGTATGACCTAGTCTGTAGAGTCCCTAATCTTGAAGGGACAATAGCCATGAACTCGGATGTGATCGATGAGATCACAGATTTTATGGAATTCTACATATTAAGATATGCCATAGATATTCCAACATATGAGTGTAAATGGGTCCCCTGTGACCTGCTTTTCTACATTCATAAAGGAGATGAGGCATTTTCGAAGCGCTTAAAGCGTTTCATGGCTGTTGCTGGGAGTTGAGGGCACCTGTTGGATGATACAGTGGCCTTAATTAAACAAATAAATAAGAAAAGGAAAATGGGAAGAAAATATCTTTCCTACATAGCAACAACCATCTTTTTTGTCAATGAGGAGCCCGAACCTTCACCCATGGACCTACCCCATCTTGTTACTGGGGGTTTTGTAGATGACAAGAAGGAATGCCAGACATAAGCTCTCAACTTATTAGAAGAGAGTCAAAACATTTCTAGAGAATTTCCTCAAGGAGTAGTGGACAAATTAAAGGAAGCCAGTACACAGAACAGTCCACCCTCCAACTTAGACCCCGTGGAACCCACTCTACCAGAGGTAGAGATGGAAATGTTTTCAATTGTACTTGTTGATGGACATGAATTTTTGTTCCTGCACGATATTGAGAAGGCATTCGATCTACGCCTCGACGAATGCCTTAGTATTTTCTGCTCAACCTTGGATGTTCCCATGGACAACACTTCTGCAATTTTTGAAAGGCAACAATTCCACTTGGTGATTCAGTTGCGGACACCATTGCATTTGTGTGTGAAGAGATTTTGAGCCATGCCAACCAAGATGCCACTGAAGAAGATATGGCCGCAGCAAGGGAAAGAATTTTGGAGAAGAAGATTCCAACATCCCCTGTTGTGGAGCAAAGTGGCATGGCCCATTCATCGATTCCACTAGATGCAATGGGAAGGGGATAGGATGAAGATAGGCTTCAAGATGTAAGTCTCTAATGACATTTATGGTTGTCTCATATTCATACAAGATGTATCTATTTAATTTTATGATTGTCTATGTGCAAGAAACAATTGAAGTGGATAAATTTGCAGCAAGGAGTGGTGGTGACCGTGTTTCCCGGGGCCTTGGCTTTTCCTTGGCACATTACATTGGAAAATTGCCAAAGGAAGATTTTGTCATAATCCACAAGGACTTTTCCCCTCAAGGACACTTCATGACTTGGTGTCTGAAGGCCTTGAGCAAAGTTTTGTGCCTATCTACAATAATGCAAGGGACCAATTGTATATTTCTAGTTAGGAAGTCCCTTGCCCTTACTACCCTAGGAGTTAACTTTAGAGGAAAAATATTAGGTCAAATAGGAATAGCTTTAGGTCTTGGATTGACAGACCCTTAGTTAATATCCCGATCAGTTTTGACTTACCAATTGCCACTATCTTTTCAAAGAAGAAAGAATGTAGTGGAGAGTCTCAAGGCCAAGAGCCAATTGTAAGAACTTTATAATACCATTTATTGTTTTTCCAATTTCCATGTGCATTCAATCTATTATATCTTTATGGTTTTAATTTCATAACTTTTGCATAGTTTAATCAGTCTTTTTCCATTATTTCTTGTAATTTGTGTTGCCCAAAATGCATGCAATGGCCTAGGAATGCAAAAAAAGGCTTGCCACAGAAACGGGGGGATGGGCCCTACAAAAGTTTTGCAGGTCCCATCCCTGGTTTCTGTGGCAAGCCTTTTTTTTGCATTCCTAGGCTATCCTATGCACTAGGTTACCTATATTGCAAGTCTATGTCCCTCAATTAGCACCTTCACTTGGGGAATTGTGGAAGACTCTTCTTATGTGCAATAATTAGAGAAGGTTAAGACTCCTCTTGGTGCATATAAGCATGCAGCAATAAATAAGTACATGTATGTTAATAAACATTGTTTAGGTATTGGTCAGGGGATTAGCATGCAGTGCACTCTAGCCAACGCCAATCATATGCCCCAATGTGCATGGCATGTGTTTTCATGGCTTGGAAATGCCAAAAAAAGGCCTGCCACAGAAACGCGGGGATAGGCCCTGCAAAACTTTTGCAGGGCCCATCCCTGCGTTTCTGTGGCAGGCCTTTTTTTGGCATTTCTAAGCCATGAAATGCATTAAATAGCATTACCACTTACAAGAAGTACAGAAAAAAGAATGATACAACTATGGAAAACACTTCAAAGAGGTACTGGAAAAAGACACCTATAAACATAGGAGAAATAAACTTCAAAACATGTACTTGGGAGAGCAAATATGAGAAGACAAAGATTATATTCATCATTTGGGATTTACAAAATATTCATCATATGGGATATACAAAAGGTTCTCCAAACAAGGGAGTACAAACTTTTGTTAAGGGTTATTCCCTCTAATTCTTCTAGCTAGCTGCAAATCTTTAGGTTGTATTGTCACTCTCTTTGCATGGATGGCACATAGGTTAGAGTCCTCCAACATTGATATAAGATACGCCTCTACAACTTCTTGGAGAGCTTCAATGGCTATCCCTTGGATACGAAGTCCAGCACAATAGCGTTGGATATCTTCCTTCACAACCCTTGCAAATGACCTTCGTGGAATAAGAAGCTCCACGGACTTTTGATAGTGTCGAATTGCTGCAAAGGCTCTGGTTTGCTTTTTGCACCTTTGTGGTGCTCTTGCATTTGGGGGGATGTTGGGTTGTGGTCGTTGTGGTCTACGACGTGGTTGATAGTTCTTCTTTCTTCTTGGAGGACGCCTAGATGGTCCTGCCTCATCATTTACTTCCTCTGCCCGACCTTGCTCTCTTTCTTCATTGGTTGGTCTTTGTCCCTATCTTGGGGGGAGTGTCTTGCCTCCTTGTGTTACTCGATGGTTCACGGGGATATCATCATTGTTCCATGGTGGCTTGTTTATACTTTCTTCATATGAGAAACTCGATAAATTTGATGTCTCAATCACAACTTGCCTATGTCCTCGTTGTTTTTGCCTTGATTGGTGTCCTGACTGGGGGCTCATCATCAGATGCGGGAGGGGAATAATTTATTTCTTGGGATACATCTCTCTCTTGTGAAGCTTCATCCCCCCACGATGGAATGCTACCAAATTGTGTCCTTGCACCCAAGTTTCGTCTGGAAAAGTGGCTTGTGGTTCCATGCTTCTTGTGGGGTGTCATCCATGTTGGGCGCTGAGTACCTTGCACATGGCTAGGGTAGACGACATGATCCTTCCTAGCAGTCTGCTTTGTGCGTGCCATTCTCTTAGGTCGTAAAGTGGTAAAATGAGGAAGGACACCTCTATTTATAGGCTTTCACTTAAGAATTGTCCTGTTCACATTTAAATGGATAAAAATTAGTTTTAAGACATTAAAAGTATATTCACAAAAATAGTAAAATTTTGAAGTGAAAGGAGTTATAAAAACCTTGAAAAGGATAATGCATTTATAGAGTTTGGAAACTATTTCCAAGCAAAACCCTCGTGGACTCTTTGTGCACGCCATTGGTCATGATGTACGAGTCTTGACGATGACATCCACTTCTCTCTTGCAATATCATGTTGTAGCTTTCGTGTAATCTTTGCTATTTGTGACTCACATGCTCGTTCCATTACATATTTTCTAGCGAATGTCGCATGAAAAAACCAATTGAACATTTCTTCTAAATAGTTTGATTGGAGTAGACCACCCCCATGATGAGTGTTTTTAAAGTAAACACCTCTAGCCCTGTAATGTGACTTCTCCATTCCTTGTGTACTAAAAATGTCCAGTGACCCATATCGATTCATAAAATATGCTCCATGTGCAAAAAGAATATGCTATGATCTGGTCAATAAGATATACACATAGTTTTTAAGACCAAATAAAAAAATGTAAGCGAAACTTACTATGTAATGTGTAATGTTGCTTTCTCCCCAAGATAAGATGAATGACTATGTAAACTCCTTCAAAGTCACTTGGAATAATTCTCGTTGTGAAGCATTAGTGGAAACCAGACACATCAAATGTAACATTGATCGAATGATGACCAAACCTTCTTTCGCTTGTGAATGAGATCAACCTGACTATCATTGTTTGTTCTAATTGAATAGAGGTCCTTCCAAAGCTCCCATTTCCCATCATCTTGACTATTCACATCTCTTTTAAAGAAACATCTTGCCTTCTTCATAGTCATTGAAACTTGTTGTAAAATCTCTTGAGACTCACCATACTTCTTAACAACTAAAGATACGTGGCCACCATGACAACCTATAGAATTCAAAAGATCTTCTATTTTTTGGATTGCTATTGTAGACCTCTCTAGTGGTTTCATTGCAAATGGATATTCAACATGGAGCTTCAAAAGCCTATCAAAGATCCTCATGAATGCATGCAAAGTACAAAAGTCAACATTGACTAATGGAAATGGAATAATGGGGTTCCAATCATTGCTTATTTTATCACAAGTCGGTTCTTGTAACATTGGACACCTCGAAAGTGATATCTCCCATTCCCTGTGATTTGATGAGTCTGTTTTATCAATTTCTTCAGAGTCATCAACTCTCATCAATGCCCTTGCAGGTTTAGACTGTCTCTTAGATCCTTTGTAACCTTGTGTACAATATGGGCAAGGATAGAGAGAAGATGCTCCTTGTTTACAACCTAACATGCATTTTATACTCTTAAGGTCTCCACCCAAATGCCATTCTACCTCAAAATCACCTATATCATCTACAAAAAGCTTTTGTCCATGTATTTGAGAAGAGATTACTTCTGTAATCCATGGAGTCCTACTAAAAATCCATGAAATAACATTGTTTGTTTCTTTGGGAACTTCTATAGCACCTAACCACCAGATATCTATCTCTGATTGCACACTGTAAGTCAAATGGTCCCTCCCTCCTAAAGTTTCATCACTCATTGCATGGTCCATAATTTCATTCATTAGCGTTACACTCCACATTTCTAGTCGCCGACCCTTTATGATTTGACACTCATCAAGCTTCAGTATGAACTTTAACTTAACATTACAGTCTGCACAAAAGAGAAAACATTATCTTAATATGACACTGAATGCAATAAAACTTCAACACCAAATAAAATGTAGTAGGGGTACCTTTGATTGTTGAACTATAAAAGTGAACCATTGCTTGTTGAAGCTTTTGAAGATCCACAAATGTATTGTTGAATTTAGTTTAAGTAAATCCTTGTGTAGATAGGATTTTTTATTGCTTCTTGGGAATATTTGGATGATAAACAGAGGCAAGCATAGTGTCTTATATGAATAAATATTGTCCAATAGTATGAGTCACATCCTCATTTGAAGTATTTTTATTGGTAGACACTTTACATGGGCATGGAAATATACTTTGAGAAATACCTTGTGATTATAAGGCTTGCCTGAGAAGGGTGTACATTGCAGTATACCCATTTCTATTGATGCCCGCTTAGTCACATATTGCCTGCACATCTTGCACTGTGATAAGGTTTTTTAACTTCTTTGAAAACTCAGCTTCAACAATAACTCTAATACACTTTCCTATGGGTGAGTCTAAAGAAAAAGTGATTTCTTTGGTGTTTATACAGCTATTCATCAACTTGAATTGGTCTTATGTTGTTGATGAAGCATTTATGTCTTGAATAAACGACCTACACAATGAAAAATTCCATTACAAATCTTCATTAAAACATATAAAAGTAAAACAAACACTCACCTTGTTGCATATATATATCGTTTGCGTGCTCCGCCACCTTTTGAAAGAGCTTCAAAGGATGACAATGCTCTTTTCCTATGTCTCATACCAAGTCAAGTCTCTTTCAGCTGCTGGAGATTGGTAGTTAACTTTGAAATTGTGCTTTGTTTTGCTTCAATATCCTGTTCCAAATCTGCAAGTTTTGTAAAGATATGATTGTGCTTTCTAAAGTGACCACCCTCATATGATGGATGTGATATTGTTGGAACCAATACTTAGCAGTAGTAAGTGAATGTGTAGATAATCGCTTGCAGTAACCTAATAGTCCAGCTTCACCCGCACCAATGAACTGAAGTAAAGTTGAGAGGTTATGGAATATTGGATGGTAAGAAGATATTGGATCAAGAGGATATAGTGAACCATGAGCCCAAACATCAATACTTTTTTCTCCAGCTGCACGATGTTCATTTTGAGAATTGGCATCATTGTTGCATCGTGTATTGGGAGCAAATTCTCTAGGCACACGAACATGGATACTTGTTGATGTAGGAGCATGAGGACGTTCTACTGTGAAGTTTGTGATACATGTCAACACCATCTTTGCTAATGACCAGCAATATAAAAAACAAAGATGAAAAACTGGTTGGAAGGGACTCTAAAGCATATGTTTTGCTCAAAAAATGTGTTTTCTTGTATGTGTGTGGGTTAAAGTGTATTTTGCCACTGTGTATGGCTGAAAATGATGAAGTTTGAAAAAAGTCATTTTTTGGGGGAAGCATAGTCACGGATTTGATGATGTGGCACTTACTTTTGGATGGAGTTTGAAAATTATACTTTTTCTAAAAGAAACTTCAAAAAATGGGCCCAAAAAAGTGACTTCTGACATATATATTAAAAAATAGGCCCTTTTGAGTTAATATACACTGAAAATGAGACTTAAAAAAAAAAATCATTTTTTTATTCAAATACATGTACGAGTTTGATGATGTTGAAAGTAGATTCTCTTTCTCTCTCTCTAGAAGAAGAAAGAGAGAGGCCTACTGAAGCCTAAAAAAAGCCTACCCCAGCCTACTAAAAAGTGCCCTATTAAATGCACTTTGTCCCCTTAAACAAGAATAGAATTAAGCTTAATCCCTAAAAATTAGGGATCCTTACAAAGCCCATGCAGGATTCATTTTTTCCCCTAATGAAGTCGGGGGGAAAAGACCTCCTAAAGAGAAAAAAAGTGCCCCAGTGGTCCTAAGTGTGTTCACACACATCACTACCAAAATATATCAACAAATCCCCTTGGGAGTGATGTAGTGAACAAGGAGCTGACACTCATGTATAAGGAAGTGCCAAGTTATGTGGAAAGAGATCAATCCACAAAAGGAACTAAGCTCAAAGCTTTGTAGAAAGCTTGAAATTTCTCCTAGGAAGAGCCTTTGTGAAAAGATGTGCAATGTTATCTTGTGTGGTTACATATGTCAAATTGATCTCTCTAACACTAGTTTGGTACCAAAACAGGACACTTAAGTGTCCTTTTTTGACAATTTTCCAAAAAATTACACACCTTCTACAAAGAGAATATGGAGAAATCCTTTAACACACATATTAACTATAATTCAAAGGTTAATGCAAAATTAGAACATACAATAAATCATGTTTGTGTTCATGTTAATAACCTCTCACGATGCTATGGTAGTGAACAAGATGAAACTTCCTAATCAAATGTATTTTTATCAAAAGAAAAACAATCCATTATATGAAAGAAAAAATTATACACATTCCTTGAAACATAGAGCACATAGTATGAACCTTGAACACACCTAGAAAAATCATTTCAAATCAAATAAAATCATATATTTTGCATAAAATCATATATTTTGACATTGTACACCAAAAACAACAACTAGTTCTAAACATGGTTCAAACAAAGTTATGTGAATCTGTAGAGGTGTACAAATATGCCAAAAATCAAACAAGGTATGAAGACAACAACAAAGGTATACACATGTAAAAATCAACTACCATGTCTCTAGTCATGAAAAAGGAAAACTAAATCCTACATATATGAATCAAAATAATTTATGGACATTATCCAAGGTGTCCACTTTCAAGTTACCAAGTAGAAAATATGTGACATGACAAACCAAGGCTTACACATATAAGGCTAAATACATTATGGACATCCATCAAAATTTTCACAACTTTGGATACAACCAAGAATCTTCTGTTGTCTGGGCATCAACCAAATTCTACAGATACAATCATGAATAGTTTTTGGACACATAACAAAGAATGTACATTTATGGAAGAGATCCACTTTCTTCACATAAACCAAGACAATTAGAGATCAAACAAGGTGTAAACATAAGGGAACTACCAATATGTGAAAATCAACCAAGTTTTTCATACCTATGTGCACCAAACAAAGTAGATATATGTGTAGACACCAACCAATATATCCACATATAAACATTAACATCCAATTGAAATATTTCCAAATTATAAACATTTAGGTTGATATCCGAGAAAAAAAACTAGTTCCTACCAAGAAAGAAAATTCATGTACACATAGAATCAAAAGAAAGTATAGTTTTAACATATTTAGTAAAAATATTTTTTTGGTAGTTGTTATATGCATAAATACAAAATCCCTTGCACACATCCACACATAATCAAAATAATACTCAAATTTCTTTGAAATAATCTTCAATATTATAAAATGATAAGGAACATTTGAAAGCATTTGATAATCTCCATAATGGATGCCATCTTCTTTTTGTCAAATCAAATATGTATGCCAATTTGTTTCATTCTTATCACAATCACCATTGTCGATCACATATTATTTGATGAGATTAAGAATGAAACATGGCATGAAAGCATATTTTGGAATGTTTAATACTTAGAATAGCATTTAAATATTTAGTATTTTTCATCATAAGATTTTATTCTCCCTTTGGAACTATGTTCTTTTCATGAACATTGAAATATGTGTTTTGCTAATTCAGCATGAAAGTCAACACCAAATACAATGGCTATTAGTTCAAAGCACAAGCCTTCTAATTTTGAATAAAAATGTGCATTTGGTTAGCATGAAGATTTTCAATTGATAACTTGCCAATTCTTTGTGATATCACTTGCACACAAATTATAGTGAGCCATTCTTAAATGGTTGTGATAAATGGTAGTGATCTAGAGAAGACAAGTTTTGAGTCCATGTTTGTCACTTTTGGAAGCGTTAAACCTTCTCTAGAGATCCCCAAACACTTGATTTACATCACCAAAATCCATCAATAGCTTGAGATTTCCTAAAACATATCCAATTTGTCAAAATGTTTGAATTGAGTTATTTTTTTTGTTACGCTAAAAGTTGAGTTTTTAGAAATTCCCATTTCGTCTTCATTTAATAACCCATATGAAGTTGTAAAATTTTAATGATTATATTTTTCTCTTAAAATTACATGATGTGGGCTATCTGTAATAAAGTAAGTCTATGATCCAAGGGTCTGGCCGGTTCAGACAGATCTGAAATCGGACACCATTTGGTCATCCGTGTGTATGACCAAAGATCTCGAGTTTTAGAGTTACTAGGAGGTCTTGTGCTCTTGTGAACAAGTGATCCACTTAGCCTAATGGTTAAGACTCAAGGGTGTGAAGAACGAGGTCTTGGGTTCAATCCCCATGAGGTACATGGGAAGAGTATTTTGCCCAAAGAGCTCTAGAACCTTCTAGAAGCATCCACTGGACACTTGGCGCACATGTAGTTACATGGCTGACACTTGGATGATTAGCATCCACCTGCCCAAGAAGGCAGTCCCCTGGAGAGAGCTATATATAGAGGCATTTGGTTGGGAGGAGAGTCATCTCTCAAGCTTGTGGTGGTCGTAATTCTTAGATTGTTACATTGGTATCAGAGCCTAGGAAGTAGGCTTGGGCAAAGTGGAATGATCCAATGGCCTCTAAAAAAGGCGCTTGGGCATCCTCCATGTGAAAGGGTAGGAATTGTGGAAGGTGCGCGCGTCGGTTTCAAGGATGGACCTTACAATGATTGGGGTGTATCTCTCAATCCGTAGGTCGGATTGAGGCATGTAATATACCGTTGGAAAGCTCTCGGAACGAACTTTCCAATGAGCTAGCTTGGAAGTGTGAATTCCTTAGGAATCCTTGGGCTGCACTTGATTGAGTGTTCAAGATACCAAGCATGGGTGAGAACAAGGTTCAAGACTGAGGTTGAGAACAAGGGCTCGAGATACCAAGGTTGCGAACAAGAAGGTTCAAGACACCAAGGTTGAGAGCAAGGGTTCAAGAGACCAAGGTTGCGAACAAGGTTCAAGAAACTGTGCGAAGTTGAGGAACATCAATTCAAGGGCACCCAAGGGAGTTCAAGGGACTGATCACCGAGGCTAGAGGGATACAAGAGTAGATCATTGAGGACAATGATCGACCAAGGGAGGAAGAATGTAACATAATCCTGGTAGGAGATGGTTGAACCACACCCTAAGAGAGAGGATTAAGAAGTAATCCTCAATCATGGCTTTTGGGGCAAGTGGTTAGCCCATCACATTCCTAACCAAGAGGTTGTGAGTTCAATTCCTTACATTGGTAATGCCTGAAACTTCCAATTCTTGTAAAAGAATTGAAGAAATAAGGTACTCTATCAAGAGATGTTTAGACTTTAGGATAAGAATCACCCACACATTAATGTGAATATAAAATAGGGTGGTATGGGACACCAGATTTTATACTCAGATTGATGTAGGAAAGATGGAATGGGACATCGGACCGTGGGATGATGATTATCTTTTAGTCCTAGTTTGGATTTTGAAGTTAGGTTTCATCCTCAAGGGAATTAAGACTTCAAGGAAAAGTTTAATTCGTAAAGGATGAAAGTAGTATCTTACGATACTTCAAGGTAACTTCAAGATTAAGGAAACTGAAGATATGAAGTAAGTAACTTCCAAGATCTTCATAGAACACTTCAAGTTTAAGTGTTATTGATCAGAAATATTTGATAAATTTCTGAAAGAAGTTGGACTTTGATTTTGAGTTGATCTTTTCAACTAAAGATTCAATTGACTAAGTCAAGCATCAAGTTCCTAGTGTAACTTGATAAAATTCACTCTTTTAGACTTAAAGAAATGCACAAGAATTGCATTCACGATTAGGAGTCAAAAAGACTGAATGTGACCTGAACTTAGTCTCAAGTGAAGCATTATTTGAATACAAAACTCATCAGCGTAACCTCAGTGGGTCGACACTCTGATGTTGGTTACCACACTAGTATCTTGTGGTTGGATGATGTTTTTTATTTGCTTTGAATCTTTTTGAGAAGCTAGCTTATTTCTCTTAAAGATAAAGTCAATGCTTCAATATCTTATTGAAATAGATCGTTGAGAAGTTAAAGTCCTGAGTCAACTAGACTTTGACTCATAGCAAGTTTATGTATGTGCGAAGTTTGAATTGGTTATACAAAGTCTTAGTTATCTCTTTCCGCTTTCCAAATCTTTTGGAATTGACTCAGATATGGTATCTGATTCCTTTTGCAAAAGACCAGGGATAGCCGGTTAGAATTAGATAACTAACTTGAACATCCTAGATAGATGTTATGTACAAGAACCTTTTCAATCTTCAAAAGATGATAAGTCTAAGTAGACTTATTCATTTGATTTTGCTTCAAGTTATAGCATAAATAATTTCCTAGAGTCCAGTATACTCTAGAATAAAGAAGTTAGGAATTGCTCATTAGATTGACAATTCCCAAGAACTTTCAGTTAAAAGTCTTTGAGAAAAGTGTCCTAAGTTGGACAATTTTCATTTTGAATTTGAATTGGTGAAGTTAGTATGGTTGATTCCACCGGAATGGTAAACTTTCTCCTACACTTTACATAGGATTTTTTCAACTCATTGGGACAGAGTAGTCCTCTAGTCGGGTGAAAAATCAAGTAACTGTTGGATCAAAGTAAACCATTGAATAAACATCTAAAGTTAGATGTATGGGACAATCAAACTTCAAGTTCTCCAAAACAAATTCAAGTGAATCAAGAATTCTTAAAGTCTTGCAAGGGATAAGAATCCCACCTTCATTACTAAGCCCATGCACCAGTTATGCCTAGAAATGGACTAGTAATTTGAATCCACCTAGTTCACATGTTTGTGCCTAGATCGCACATCCAGAAACTGTGAATTAGACAGGGATGTCATTAGATCCACCCTTATTATTCTTCACTAGTTTGTACTTTGTCCCGTTCATCAAAGTGCAAACCCAGATAGTGTTTTGAATCATTTGGGCAAGGATGCCACCACAAAGATGAGACATGTTCTTCCAGTTCTAGAGCATGACCATGTTCTTCCAGTTTTTAGAACATGAGGCTCGGGGGTTGCCTACAGTATGTATATAGATCTATTTTCGAGGACAAAAATCTTTTCCAAGGGGGGAAGAATGTAATAAAGTAAGTCTATGATCCAAGGGTCTGGCCGGTTCAGACAGATCTGAAATCGGACACCGTTTGGTCATCCGTGTGTATGACCAAAGATCTCGAGTTTTAGACTTACTAGGAGGTCTTGTGCTCTTGTGAACAAGTGATCCACTTAGCCTAATGGTTAAGACTCAAGGGTGTGAAGAACGAGGTCTTGGGTTCAATCCCCATGAGGTACATGGGAAGAGTATTTTGCCCAAAGAGCTCTAGAACCTTCTAGAAGCATCCACTGGACACTTGGCGCACATGTAGTTACATGGCTGACACTTGGATGATTAGCATCCACCTGCCCAAGAAGGCAGTCCCCTGGAGAGAGCTATATATAGAGGCATTTGGTTGGGAGGAGAGTCATCTCTCAAGCTTGTGGTGGTCGTAATTCTTAGATTGTTGCACTATCAAATCCAAGTGAATATGCCATCAAAGCCTCAAGGGTGTCTTCAAGAAAAATCAAGCAATTTGGTGTAAAAGCAAGACACTTAAGTGTCCCAAGACACTCAAGTGTCCTAGTATAGAACTAGTGCTAATAGAGAACCTCTCGTCACATACTGATAGTGCACCTCAATGAGATTTGTGTGAGCATGGAACATAGG